>JAPSGF010000224.1:42748-97051 GCA_035772895.1 Perdix hodgsoniae | reverse complement strand
CTGCGCAATAAAGGGGAAGCTTTTTCACTCTCCTGGAGTCGAGTCTGAGTCCTGGCACCGGGTAGCGAGCATTTGGTGGGGGCTTCTCCCCCACAAGTTATCAACGTTGTTTTTCTCCTAAAACCAAAACATAGCATTGTATTGGATACCATGGAGAAAAACAACTCTGTCTCAGCTGAAACTAAGACACTCTGTTATGGTTTCAACTATTAATAAGTAATGTCTCTTTAAGGATTACTATGGAATTACATTCCCCACTCCTGCAACCTTGACAGGCAGAGATGGCAGCATTGCTAACAACCTGTACTCAGGTGAGTGCTATTTAAAGGCAAGGATGATAAACGAGATGTGTTTGTTTCTAGATGCAGGTAATCCTTTTGTTACTGAAAGAACAATCATTTTTCCTTCTATATGCAATTAAACTCACCAATCCAAAATAGGCAAACAAAAGCAAGCATCTCCTTCTCAACTTTGACATTATTTTTTCTTCATGGTTTTAGTTGGTAATTCATACATGACCTCTTCTGGGATAAAACTGGGTAGTCTTCTGATGAAAAAGTGCAAAATTGTTAAAAATATAAATGGCAAGGTCATCTTGTGCCCTCCCCAAGCACATACAGGTGCTTGGAAAATACCCAATTGTTTAATCAGTCTTTTCCTTGAAGCTGGCTTCCTTTCCTTTTTTTTGGCAATGGAATAGACCCTTTCAGAGCTCCCTCAGCAGCTCCCCGTGCTTGGTTATTGCTATTTTAGCACTTGTATGTTCCTACCAGGAGCTGCCTCTAACAGGCTTACCCCGCCCTCCTCAAGTCTAATTGACTTAATTCTCAAAAGCATATGGTCTAAGAAGCCCTTCCTCACACTTGCTCTTCTCTTATTCTTCAGTTTTCAGTGTGTAAAGATGAGATTAATGCCATACAGCATATTCAGAAAGTGGTTTTCTTCCACTGCCATCTGATTATAGCTTAACACTGTAGCCATAGGTATTAGGTATCATAATTCCTATACTGCTGCTATTAAATGTTGTCATGTTTCTTGGCAACCAACAAAGAATACTGGTTAGGAATGAGATGGATGTGATATGTCACTTCCTTACAGAAACAGAACAAAAACAAATGCATGAATGTACTGCTCTGTAGGCTGTCAGTAAATGCAAGTGTTCTGGACTTTTCTGCTTCAGTCACTTCTTCTGGGAGGCTGATTTTAGGTCAATAACTAAATTTATTTTCCTACTTCTTCAGTAAGGTGATACACAATGCAAGTGTTGTTTTACTGGCCTTCAGCTAATGTCTCCAGAACTTTGGTGTGAAGAATTGGACATCTAACTGGTTATGCTTCAAAAAATAAACATTGACAAAAATATGCCCATCACTGCCTGTAAATCCTAACTTGCTCTCAGCCCATGATGCTTGGCTAATCAGTTTAACCTCCAAAAATTTACACTTTAACCCAACAACCGTTTTGCACTTTGGCTATTTACCATAGTTCTGCTTTTTAGCATATGTTATTGCAATAATCTGATAGTAATAAATAATGTACTTGAGATAGATAAGTATTAGTGTCTCTGTTTTGTCAGTGGATTAGCCATGGTACAGAGTTCTGTGCCACAAACAGGCAATGTCCCTGTGGCTGTCAGGAGTAGAGACCGAGAGTTCTTCCCATGAAAACCTGAAGCCTTTCAAGTATAGGATGTGCTTTTTTTTTTTTTTTTAGCTGTTTATTTGTACTCAGAGGATCCTTGTAGAGAAGCTTTGATCACTTTTCTTCAGTTCTTTCCTTTGTAGGTGATGTAACAAAATTTGGCCGTGGGGATTCTACCTCCCCTGCTCCTGCTACCACTCTAGCCCAGCCACAGCAGAACCAGACACAGACTCACCATACAACTCAGCAGCCCTTCCTCAACCCAACCCTGCCACCAGGATACAGCTACACTGGGTTACCTTACTATGCTGGGGTGCCAGGCATACCCAGTGCATTCCAGTATGGGCCAACCATGTTCGTAAGTGTGACAGCCTCAACTGTCATAACCCACCCTTGATGACTGCTTTTTTGTCTCTCCAGCAAAACCTGTCTTCCTCATCCTGCAAGAGATCCCCCCCCAAAAAAAACTTGTGCAAGCATGAGAAAATAACTGCTGTCCCTTCTCCAAGAAAACAGGAAATTGGGAAGGCCAGAAGTCATGGGTGTAGGTTACTGTAAATAGTAGGTAGCTACAGCTCATGGATCTGTAGTGTTCCTGAAAACCCTTAGCATCCTCTGAAGAGACAAAGGGAGACTCAAAGCTGAATCAGCAAGCTGAGAGTGCCTAGGAAATCCTTTGGAGGAAGGATACCCCAGTCCAGTAGTCTCAGGAAGGAGAAAGTTACTTGGGAAAAGGTGATACTTCAGGCAGAAGGATAGATGAGTATTTTAAGACTAAGTTTTATGAAACAACCTCAGGCAGGAGTTTCATTTGATTCTGGAGCACACTGTAGTTGTTCCTTTTTGGCTTATGGGTAAGAATTTTCTGCCTGCAGTCATTTTTATTGCACGTATGAGAGAAATGTGCAGCCTATTCTGAGACACAGTTGCACTGCAATGGGAAGAAAGTCCATATGATGCAGGACCGGGGCAGCTGTAGCAGGAAACTTGTGGCTTGCACAGAACTGATAAAACAAGCTAGTGCTTGAAGTGTAAACTGCCTCCCACGTGATCCCAGTGCTCCCAGATCCAAATTACATTTCCCATGTGAGCTGGAGGTGCCTTCCCCACTAGATGACAGAAAGAAGCTTGCTTTTTTTTTTTGCTGCTCCCCAGCTAACAGCACCTTTTATTCCCTTTCTCCTTTGTCCAGGTACCTCCAGCCTCTGCTAAACAGCACGGAGTCAATGTGAACACTGCCTCCACTCCTTTCCAGCAAGCAAGTGGCTATGGGCAGCATGGTTATAGTGCAGGTATGCTTATCACTGCACTGTTCACTGGAGCATCTACAGAGCTACTTGCACACTGTAACACATTGTCTTGTATGCACCAGCAGGCTATGATGACTTAACGCAGGGAACGGCAGCTGGAGATTACAGCAAAGGAGGCTACAGTGGGTCATCTCAAGCACAAAGCAAATCTGCTGGCACTGGACCTGGGAAAGGTAACACATGAGACTTGAAGTTGCTTTTGAGTGGGATTTAGTAGGGCAAACTGCCAGTGTTGCCAGTGCTTTGCAGTCAACACGGCAACCAGAGAAACATGCTCAAAATCAAAAATTTCTAATCAGGCAAAGATCTCTGTGAAGAGCAGTTTCTTCATTATTGCAATAGTGGGTGCACACCCCCTACTGACAAGGGAGAAATTGTGCAACTAGTCAGTGAAATCCATTCCATTATATACCCTGGGTCCAACACAGATAATTCCTCTCCTGGCACTCATTGGTTGAGTGTCTCAAGCTCACAATCTTCCAACGCTGTTGCTACATTATACTTCCATACAATGTCTGTTACCAACCTATTGTTTTTAGGTATGTTCTGTGCTTTTTTATGGCAATAGGAGGACAGTGTTTCCAAAAATTAACACATTTGTTCTGTCCTGTGCTACCATATATAATTACCTTACCTAGTGCCTGTGCCAATTCTACCCAGGTCAGAATGCCCCAGTCTCAACTTTACTCTGTTCAGCAGCTTTCTTTGTGAAACACAACTTATCCTACACTACATACAGAAATACTGGAAATTTCCACTGCAAAAAACAGTCTACCTCTCACAACAGGATACCAATCCAAGCTGTTTCTCTACCTCCTGTGTACAAAATGCTTTTTTTTTTTTTTTAATGGTCCAAGTTATTCCTTCTAAATCTAATGGCTGAACTTCACATAAGGATTTGTGTGGCTGATGTGCAGCTTTGTCTCCAGTTACACATGGGAGAAATTGAGCTCTTTTTCCTGCCAAAGATGTCTTTGGTGAAGAATAAATGGTCTTGTAGTGTCATTGAAGCCTAAGATGCTGGATGCTACTGCTGAAATGGTCCTCTGCCAATTGCTGACTGGATTTTGAGTTTGTTGGAAGACATCTGAGTTAGCTGTGTATTCAGAGTGAGCAGGGCAGTTAAATCTCTGGGCTGTTGTTTCAGCTGCTCTCTATATGCTCTGTAACTCATTGCATTGTTTCATACCTGGAAATGTTTCCTCTGTAACTGTAAAGGATAAGGGATGTACGTAGCTTATATGAAAGCTTTATTCTGCACGTGCTGGTTAGACCTGAGAAATGTATACTTAACTGCTTAGCATTAACTAGTTCATTCTTGAGCTTAAGCAAATACCAAGCATTTGCTATGCATCTGAAACACCAACTGGAGTGTTCAGTATGTAAGTCTTCAACCAAGAGCTGGTCATGCTCTTCTGTGTGGCCTGTGAAATTGAGTGATATCCTAGGAAAAGTAGTGTTAGAACAGTGCAAACCCCAGTTCAGTCCTTTGATTCACTGGCCAAAGGAACTGCTGCTTTTATTCAGATCCAAGTGAAGTGATCAGATCTGATCTTTATCAAACCACAAATGAGTGGACAGTTGTCAATGGTTTATGGGCTAGTTTGGCCCTGTTCTGTGAATGGTGGGGTGGGGGTTCCACAGATCCACACCCCAGAAAGGGAAAAGGGAAAAAAAAGGAAAAGGGTAGAGAGATGGGCCTAAAAACAAAACAGCAGCAATGATCTGAGGAGAAACAAACTAATTTACTAAATAAAGATATCAGAATGCAAGATAACACAGTATAATACAATATAACACAATATAATAAGAATTGAAACTCATAAATCAAATAAAATGAGAGTGTGTCCGAAAGCCAAAGGCCTTACTCTAATGCTGTGATGAGACAGCACCCACAACAGAGACAAACGAGATGATCAAAAAGAGGGATGTCAGGTGACCTACCAAGGCCTTTGATCTTATCCTCCTAAGCCAAAATGACAACAGAACAACAAACAGTCCTCTGGGGAATGCAGTAGTTCTTCTCATCTGGGACATGTACCCAGACCTGGAGCATTAACTCTTTAACTCCCAGTGTACTACATGATGTTATGGTGTGGAATACTGACAACTAAACACCATAAAACCATGACATTCCACCCCTTATTCCACATCACTACATCATGCTCAATATATGCAAACAAAAAGCAATAATTAACAAGCATTAAATACACTCTCACACATCAATATATATACATGGAATTACTGACTACACTCCCCCAACACCAAATTCCCTTGTGGTACACATTGAACATCCCCATTTCTCTGCATCACCCACCAAGTGGACCCAGCTCCCTGGGCAAAAACAGTTTGAGGAGAGGTTTGCCCTTCCCAGAAGCTGGAAAGACCCAAAATGCTTTTCCCAACGTGTTCTTTACATGCACAACACGGACCTTATCTCCCTTGACAGTATGTAGGGAGCTGGCAGGACCATCACAAGTGGTAGATCCTCGAGTGTTGAGCAACCAGGTGGTTTCTGCCAGATGCTTCTTAAATGTTCCGCCACCCATTGTGTTCAACATGGTTTTCAACAACCCATTGTATCATTCAATTTTACCAGAGGCTGGTGCATGGTAGGGAATATGGTAAATCCACTCAATGCCATGATCTTTGGCCCAAGTACTTACAAGAGAATTCTTGAAATGAGTCCCGTTATCTGACTCAATTCTTTCTGGGGTGCCATGTCGCCACAGGACTTGTTTCTCCAGACCCAGTATGGTGTTTTGGGCGGTAGCATGGGGTACTGCATATGTTTCAAGCCACCCCGTGGTTGCCTCCACCACGGTAAGCACATAACACCACTGCGAGATCGTGGCAAGGTGATATAATCAACCTGCCATGCCTCCCCATATTTGTACTTTTGCCATCGCCCTTCCTCGCAGAGTGGTTTCATCCTCTTGGCTTGTTTAATTATGGCACACGTGTCACAGTCGTGAATAACCTGTGCAATAGCACCCATAGTTAAGTCCACGCCTCGGTCTCTAGCCCACTTCTATGTTGCATCTCTCCCTTGATGGCCAGATGATCAAAAATAGGAGCCATCAGGTGACCTACCAAAGAAATTACAAAACCATAACACCTACAAGGGCCTTTTATCTTTTCCCACTGAGTGGAAATGATAGCAGAACAGCAAACAGTCCTCTGGGGAATGTAGTAGTTGTCTTCCAGGACATGTACCCAGACCTGGAGCATTAACTCTTTAACTCCCAGTGCACTACGTGATGTTATGGTGTGGAATACTGACAACCAAAAATCATAAAACCATGACATGACAACATTTTGAGTCACCTTGCTGGTGAGTGAATGTTTCTGAGCCTTTTGTGGCACCAACTGACTCAGGTGGAAGCCAGACTTAGTCAGTGATATTAATTCTGCAGGGGCAGTGGAGCAGACCTCATCATTGGGCATGGATGTGAAAGGACAGGGACACAAGCTTGTGGCAGATGCTGAGGCTCATTGCTCAGCAGACTACTGCAAAGATCTTGAATGACATGAGAGCCAAATGTATCCCTAATCCTAGGGGAAAATTGGCTTTCTGCAAGCTAAATGAGTGCTTAGCACAGCCAACTGCTGCCCAATGAAGTGCATTTGAATCCCAGCTATGTGTGTGTAGTGGACATGGATAACCCAGTGGGCTGATATCCTGCATTATAGCATAAGCAAGGAACTTAGCCCTTCTTCCTGCTCCGTATGGAGTGCTGTAGGTCTGAGGGCACAGAGCAGGCCTAAGGGCATGTGGGGCAGTGGCTATGGGTCCAGGTGCCTTCACTGAGGTACCAGGACCAAAGGTAAGTATAGAGTTCCAGTTGGGTGCGGCTTGGCTTTTTCATTGTCAGTGGCTTCTTGTTTTCCAGGTGTTTCTGTAACTTCAAGTAACTCAGGTGTGCCTGATATCAGTGGCTCTGTCCATAACAAGACTCAGGTGAGATTTACTGGATCCTCTTCACTGTTGGTCTGAGACCAGACTGGTAGCCCCTTGCTTATGGGTGTGATGGCACTCTGCTGGATCTGTGGCAGCTGGGGGCAGTTCCTAAGCCAGTTGGTCTTGGAGTCAGCAGACTTGAGCTTTTCTTATACTGGCTCTGCTTGCTGCTAGAGAGGAGACTTGTTCTCCATCTTGCTGCTTTTGCCTCATCAGTTCCTGGCCAAAGCTGCTGTCACAGATGCAGAGCTCCCTGCACTGTCACATGCTGCTTCATGTATGCTGTGCCCTGAGCACAAATAAAATGTGATAGCACCAATGTTTTTAGAAAGTAGCCCTCAAAGCAGATGAGTTAAGATGTTTGCTTTTCTCCAGCTAGACCAGTCAGTAGCACCCACTGCTATACCTGAGGATCTCTCTGATGGGTACCAGTATCCCTCTGCTTCACCTCTGTCTATTATTTTGTGTACAGGTTTCCAAAGAGAGCACTTCACACTGTGTTGTACAGTGGAGTTACATCCAGCTCCTTTCCTTATCCTTGAATCTTCTGTCAGGGAAGTCAGACTCATTGTGTGTCTCTGTGATCTGTGTCCAAGGGTAGGACACCAGCTCTCAGTTACGTGCATAGCATTAGCTTTGGCCTGGGGAAAGAAAACCTTAGTGCAATTTCTTCTTCTTGTTGAGCTGCTCTGAGGTCAAGTAATTTAGCTTGAGCCCCCACAAGGTGTGAAAGATGGATTTCAAGCAGCTGCTGCTATCCCATATCCCACTAAGTAAAAAGAGGTCAGGGAAAAAAAGGAACACAGTAGTCAATGAAATAAAACAATTTTAAAAGTTACGGTCATTAGAGCAGAAATAAGGATGAAAATGAGTTGAAACTCACTCATCTACTAAATTGCTCATAGATATTCAGTCTGACTTGCTCAACTGACTTGAGTGACAAAACGTGCAGGAATCTGTGTTCACGTCATTCTTGCTTGGTTGCTGTGGGGCTGTTCCCACTGGTTTTTGATGTTCCCCATTACTTCCTGTGCAGATGTTTGATAAGCAGGGATTCCATGCTGGCACACCACCTCCTTTCAGCATGCCCTCTGCTCTTGGATCTACTGGGCCCTTGAACACTGGTGCTGCCCCAGGTTATGCTCCAGCTCCTTTTCTCCATATCCTGCCTGCACATCAACAGCCTCATTCACAGATGCTGCATCATCATCTTCAGCAAGATGGGCAGGTGAGTCAGCCCTTGCTGCCTTCACAAAGTGAGATTGTTCCTACCTATCTCCTAGAGTGGGATTTTCGGTTTGTGCGTGGTGTTATTTTCAATTTTTTTTCCTTTGTTCAAGTGCCTTGGCAGGATTGCAGACTAGATGCTGTTTACCAGCTAGAGGAGGGCTGTGGGGCAGGTCCTGCTTGAAAGAGGCTATTGTAATGTAGGATGGAGGGGATGTGAAGCTGAGACAGGTGCTGCTGATCCCTGGACATGAGCACTGTGATTGGGGGGGAAAAAACAAGCAGCTCCTTGCAAAGATTGCATGTCAGCTCCCATTTCTGATTTGATTTCACCAACAAATGTGTTTCCTTTCCTCACTATAAAATGTTCACTGAAAGGAGAAAAAAAAGTTATGCTTTGGAGTCCAGAAATAGAAAATGACTGTTCTCTCTTTTATATACTTGACTGGCACACTGTCTGCTTTCACACTGAGAGTACTCCTTTCCTTCCTGCAGCTCTACTGTTTTCCTTCTTGTGGTCTGATGCTGTTTTACAACACAGAGAAGCTGACCTTGAGGGAGATTAAGCATTTTTTAGTGGTTTTTTTTTTTTTGGGGGGGGGGGTTACAACTCAACTCTGGCATCTCCCAGTGTTATCATTCTAGCTGTGTCCTTCTGCAGTAAAGGAGTGACAGCATCCAGAGTGGTGACACTTGGCTGGGAATGTATCCCTGTGTTCCCGCTTGATGTCTTTGTTGGCCACTGGCTCATAAGATGTCAGATCTGGATCTTGTGAGCTGTATTAGCGGATGCTGGGGAGCAGCAGCTCTCCTGGTGCTGTGCTGATGAGCTTGTCTTCCTGGGGGCCTGTAGGTTCTATGGGTCCTGCAGTGTGGTGGCAGTTGATGCTGATGCCTTCTTTCTTTTGGTTTGCTAGGGTGGATCCAGCCAGCGCAACCAGCTAAGCACCATGCAGCAAAAGTCTCAGGCTACCAAAACTGCCTATGGCACTTCTCCATACTGGACTAACTAAATCTGAAAGGAGGAGGAAAAAAAAAAAAAAGCTGAAGCCCAAGCCCATTCCTGAAATTAGTAGAAGTAACTGGTCAGCCAACCATCTGTGTGGGGAGAACTGTAGCCAGCCAGTCATCCTCTGTGTGACTTGCCTGCTTCCTCTTTGAGTTGCTGTTGTATGTAATATATTTATATATGTATTTGTAAATGTAACAGAGCCTAAATGTGGTTTTCTGCATCTTGGAGCCTGTTTTATTTTCTTTGTAGGAAGACTGATTATTCACTTCCTGTATACATCAGGGCCTCCTTCCTTGTTTTTCAAGCTTTATGGGCTTTATAACTGTGCCATTTTTATTGGAGCTACTTATTTAGTGCAATTCTAAATTCAAGCAAATATGGAGACCTGGCTTCTAAAAGAGAATCAAGATGTATCCTGTTTGTTTGATTTCTGCCCCCACCCCCCAGTATAGCTGTTATTTTGCTGTGGAAGATGAACTCAGGGGCAGTTAGGTCACCTCTTTATTTTTTAATTTTTAAATAAATAATAAAAAAAACCTTTTGGTTTTGGTTTTGTTTCTCAAGCAAGAGACTTTGGATGGCTCATTGGGTCCTGGACCCTCCTTTGCATCATCAAAGGCAAAAACTATGTAGCACTGTCAGAAAACTATAAGCTATTTCTTGTGCCTCTTTTTGGCTTGAGCCACCCTGCCCAGGATTGACAGAGTGGCTAGATGAAAACTTCACCTGTCCTTCCCCCTTTTTTAAAACAAAGACCAGAGAAGCAACTCCTGGTACTTTTGTTATGTACCAGTGCAGTGAATGTTTTAGGAGTTTCATTTCTTTTTAGCCCTTCCTCTTACCTAATAAAAGATATGAGCATATCACGTGTTTGTCTGCTTTTCAAAGGAACAGTTTTGCTTGTACAGCTTGTCCTTTTCTACCTCATCCTGCAGCAACCAGAGCAAAGCTCAGTGTGAAGGGGGTTCAACAGGGCAAAGGTGAGGGAAGGGGTCTGGCTGAGGGCCTGGGGCAAAGGCAGAGTACACTGCCTCCTGCCATGAGTTGCTGCTGTCTGCCTCTGGTGCCTTCCGTCGTCATACTCTGTCTTAGTCTCAGCAGCAGCAGTGAATTTAGGTAAGGAGGGAGTGAATCTGAAGTATCACCATGTTACTGTGCCTATGAGAAAGTGCTGCTGCTGTGTGCAAGTGCTGAGAGGAAGGTCAGAGATGAGGGCTTCTTCCCAAGGATGAATCCTGCCCCAGGTTCAACTTTGAGAGTCTGGCAGTTCTTGGCAGCAGAGAAGGTGGTAAATGTGAAGCCATATTTGGCCAAGCAGCAGATACAAGCTGTTTTTTTGTATTGTTTTTTAAACATTTCACTGTTACTGTTACAATACTGACAAGAGTGACAATTTCTTACTGTGAGAACCACTTTCTCTCCCATTTGAGTTATTAATTATAACTCTCTTTCTTATTATTATCTTACATTCCTTTACCATTTATAGTAAATTTGTTATCTGTCCTTATCTTAATTGGGTCATTTTACTTTCCTTCTCTCCAAAAGAGGAGAAAGGGGCCCCCTTGCCCTGTCATGCTTGAAATCATGACAGATAGTGGTGCCCAATATGGGGCACAACAATTGATTTAGATAAGAGATCTGCTGATAGCATATTAGAACTTTTATTAAAATTTTTGGCCCAGTGCTAATTTTTGAGAAATATTTGCCACTGAGCCAATATTCTAAGAAGTTTTTGGCATCATACCAACTTGCTGTTTTTCTCCTAAAAGACAATAAATTATTGTTTTTCTGTTTAAAAATGTTCTTTAAGGGGCTTCACACAACTGTACTCCAGATTGTGGTTCTTAAAAACTATTGGTTCCTTTTTAAGATAGTCAGAATACTTGTTGGGTTTGTATGCACATAATGCTATAATGCAGTGGAAAGCACAATAATAGCAGGCTGACAAAGCCCTAGGCTGCAGTGCATCAGGATAAGCCCAAGTGCACCAGCCACTGATGCAGAAACAAAGGAAAAAAGCTACTTGCCTGTGGGAATACAAGAAAGAACATTCAGAGCAGAAGCTGTGGAGCAAGATAGATGCATGAGAAAGCAAGGCTGAGAACCAAGGAAGGCTCCAGGAAAGAAAAACAAAAGCCAAATCAGCTGTGTGATGGCTGCATGATAATGACCATGATTGGAGGAAGGGTGTATGGCTAGGAAGGACTCATGAGTCTGATAGGATAAGTGCCTGCATGCACAGTTAAGGAGCATGTGTGGAATGTTTTGTTGACATGTAAAGGGTGGTGGGAAAGTTACAAGAAAAAGCTTTGGAATATATATAAGGAATGTTAGAACCTCCAATAAACAATTTGGATTGCTCACATAACAGAATGCACCTCATACACTTCACTTACTCTTGAAAAGCCTCAGGAATGCAGCAATCTCCAGCAAAATAGCCTTACTTCCACTGCCAACCCTTAAATGAGGTCTGGGAAGGAGTGGATCCTGGCTTCACCCTTTCCAGTCACTCAGGTGCATTGCATGTACCTGAACACCCCTGGGTTGGCTCTGCCTTCCTACCAGGTGCTCCATCACTGCTTCAAGCTCTGACTTAGCATTTCCGCTGCAATGCATGTTCAAAAAATTAGGCTCACTAAAAGTGATTCTGTGTGGTACCTGGATGTAGGGGAGTTGTAGCAGTCCTCCAAGAAGGAAAATACTGAACATCATAAATGTCATTTTCCATTTCTTCTCTCCCCATTTTTGGACTGCCTGGACAATAACCACATCATCGTGTTCCCTGAATTTGATTGGCATTGTTTTTAACACCTTATTATCCCTTTGTACCTACCAGAACAAGAGGGAACCTGAACCCCAAGGCTGGAAAAACAGAGAGTACTGAATGGCAGGGGATGTGGGAGAATTTGAGAGTTTAAAGGAGTGGGCACCCTCGGTGTCATTTGGAGCATTACTTCTGAAAACCTGCAGAACCCTGAAAGTTTAGGCAGGTACTTAGGAAGGGTGCAGTTCTGGCAAATTTAGGGAGGCACAAATTATTTGGGGTTTGGCAAATGCCTACCAAGCTCTGTTTAACTCTATACAATAGGAAAATGAGGAAGAAGATATTCCCAGAGCTGAGACTACTCAGTCAGAAGGAAAACCCATATCAGTATCAGTTGCTCCCATAGAAGGAAAGAAATGGCGATGAATGATGTCTTGCTTAGAACAGACAGAAGAAGGGGAAAAAAACGAGGAAGAGGATGAAGGGGAGGGGCCTTCAACTAGATTTGGTAAAGAGACCCACTAAGAAAACTCATGGAAAGATGTGAAGATGATGATATGGTACTCAACATAAACAACTAGACTAACAAGGAAGCGGGTATCAGTACTTAAGAGAACTGGCTGTACTGGAGATGGTGTACAATGACAATTTTGATCCTAATGACCTTCATGACTTTCATGACCCCAACAATGTACAGTGTTCACTAATTATGTGGAGAAAATTGACACAAG
Source organism: Perdix hodgsoniae (assembly GCA_035772895.1). Classification (NCBI taxonomy): domain Eukaryota; kingdom Metazoa; phylum Chordata; class Aves; order Galliformes; family Phasianidae; genus Perdix; species Perdix hodgsoniae. The sequence continues at coordinate 84,405 of JAPSGF010000224.1, read as the reverse complement.
CTGCACCAGTAATGTTTGCCAGTATACTATGAACAAAGAAATGGAAAGTGGGTGAATGACCTCAGGTGGGTGAGCTAAGTTCTGATCTTCCATCAAGACAATATGGCAAATATGGCCTCAAACTTACAGGATGTTATAGCAACTATGAAAAGTTTGTCCACAGATGTCCTGGAATTAAAAAATACACTTACCTGCCCACAAGTATTAGCCAATGTTTTAGTTGTTAAGAGTAGAATCCCTCCTACTGAAGCAGGAAATAGTAGTGGACTTGCATGTTGTAATACCTTATGGTTTTACCTATGTGATTATGGTGAGGATATGGAGAGGTGAGATGGAAAACCTACCTCGGTCCCATGGGTCCAGATAAAAGAGTCACAAGACCATTCCTGTGCCTACTGATAATTAGAAGGGCCCTGCCTCCAATTGGGAGGGGGTTGCAAGGCACAACCGAGTGTACTGATGACAAAGGTTTATAGGCTGATTTAGCCCGGTTCCGTAATGAGCGGGGAAGAGGGACCCTCAGATCTGTGCCTCTGGAAAGGGGAAACAGGATAAAGGGAAAAAGGGTAGAGAGATGTGCCCCCAAAACAAAACAGTGGCAACAATCCAAGGAGAAACAAACAAATTTACAAAACAAGATATCAAAATGAAAGATAACACACTATAATACAATATTAGACAATACAAATAGAATTGGAGCTAATAAATCAAATGTAATGAGAGAGAGTGTCCAAAAGCTGAAGGCCTTATTCAAATGCATAGGCGAGATGGCACCCGCAACAGAGATGAGCCAGATGATTGAAAGATACGACAGGTGACCTATGAAGGTCTTATATCTGTTCCCCCTGAGCGGAAATGATAACAGAACAGAGAACAGTCTTCTGGGGAATGCAGTAGTTCTTCTCTTCTGGGACAGGTACTCAGACCTGAAGCATTAACTCTTTAACTCCCAGTGCACTACATGATGTTATGATGTGGAATACAATACAATCCAATTGGTACCTGTTGCTGTTTTACTCGTAGCAACGTCACAAAAGATGGATCTTCCAATAGGCCAGGAAGAACAGTCAGCTGCTTAATGCTGTCTGTGTCTACAGCAGGTATTTCAAAGGCCATCTATACACCTTGGAATCCTTAAAATATCCCCTTTTGAGGTAATCAGTACCAAGTATACTGGGAGTGCCTGGGTCAGTCACAATAAAGTGCTTTTATCAGTCTCTACCAGTGAGGCTGATTTCTGTTTCCAACCCAGTCAGCTCAGTCACCACAGAAATATAAATTCATTTTGTCCCTTGGTAACTCAAGGGCATTAAAGTGCACTGTGCACCAGTGTCCACCAGTGCCTTATATTTCTGTGGTTCTGATGTGCCAGGCCATCTAATCCACACAGTCCAGTACACTCTATGGTCCCTTTCCCCCCTGGCTGGGGGCAGGGCCCCTCTATTTGTTACCTCTGATGTTCTTACAGCTATTGCTGTGTCCCGAAGCAACTGGAGCAGTCACCTTTCTGGAGAAGTTCACCTTGGTGGTTGATGTGTCTTGTAATTCTTTTACCAGTGCATGAAGTGCAGGAGTGGGTTTTTTATGACACTTCTTCATGTCTTCTCCATGGTCACGTAGGTAACACCACAAGGCAAAACGCAACGTAGTCTTACTGTTGTCACTTGCTCGAGCAGGAGGACGTCTTCTTTTGATTGCTGTGATGTTGGATGATGCAGGTTGGGTGGGAACCAATTTGATCAGCCCCTCCAGTAGACTGTTTTGGGAATCCTGGTCCCCATCAGATGTATCTGATACCACCATGGATCCATCAGCATATAGCACGCTAGACAGTTTGTCTATTATATCTTCTTGATTGCTCTCCCTTCTGTCCAATCTTTCAGCTACTTTTGCAGTGGCTGAAACACAAGCTCGTAGAGGGGTTAAATGTAACTCAAAGTCTTGAAGTCCAGTAATCAGTTTATTTATAAGGGATCTTCTTTCCCCTCTGCCATACATTGCTGCTAATGTACTGGCGTACCTTTCTGGTGCAGTCCTTGTGAAAATGTGCCACATATTTGGTGTACACCTGACTCAGATAATCTTTGAAGGGGTATCTTTCTTTCACGGCTAACAGCATCTGCTTCCAGAGGGTGAAGCCCTCATCCTGGCATGTACTAATACCTCTGTCAATGGCAGAGAAGTCTTCTGGGGAATGCAGTAGTTCTCTTCTGGGATAGGTACTCAGACCTGAAGCATTAACTCTAACTCCCAGTGCACTACATGATGTTATGATGTGGAATACCAATAACCAAAAATCATAAAACCATGACACTTTATCTTTGTCATCTGTGATTTTAGATCATGTCGAGGCCCTTGGGACAAATAGTACATATCAGTGTATCTTTCTCTGTGAGAGTCAGAGCTCATGTGAGACTGACAGAGAAAATGATACTAGGAAGTACAGCTCCGCATTGCACTCTCTCTACACCCAACAGCCTGTTGCATGGTGTCATGATATGGAATACTGATACAACCCGCACATTATCCACCCCTTATTCAATATCATGGCATCATGTTTAAATTTTACAATACAGTATATACACACACAGAAATCTTAACAGCAATAATTAATATTACATACATATGTACATACAACTACTGACTGTTTTCTCTCAGCATCAAATTACCCTGAGGTACACACAGAATGTTCCCATTTTCTTGCCTTATCCACCAAGTAAATCCAGGTCCCTGAGCAAAAGCAACCCTACAAGTACACTTGTATTTGCCTGAGGCAGTAAAAATCCACAGTTTTCACCAGTATGTTATTTACATGCACTACAGGGACCTTATCCTCTTCTACAGTACATACAAGGCTTGACTGGACAATGCCATCTTGATTGGCAGACCCATGAATACTGACTAACCAAATGGCATCTGTGTGGCTGAATCAGCCCATAAACTGTTGATATTCTTGATGGAGAATGCAGACAATGGATGCTTTTTGGCTTTTAGAATGAATCTTTCTCTGCTCTCGAAGAGATACAATAGGAAACTTAATCAGTAGTTCAGGTTTCTGTACAGAAAAACACAACCTGGAAAGTCCAGGCGGACTGCCAATATTCTGGAACATTTGAAAACTTTTGGGCACTGCTAGTTTGCTTCTGTAAAGAAAATAAATAATAAATAAATAAATGATACCACTTTCCCTCTTAGAACTGCTTCAAGAGGGAGTTGCTAATTCTACAGAACTTGTGATTTTTAAAGTCTTCCACTCTCCCTTGACTTTTCTATGTGTTTTTGAATGCTCCTATGATCATGTTGTCAGTCTCCCTGAATGTACTCCTCGTCAATATCTATATACAGAACATACAGATCAACAACATATAAAAACACCCCACTGTGACTGGCCCAGGGGCTCCATGTATACTAGGTATTGATTATCTCAGAAGGGGGCATTTCAAGGATCCTAAGGGGTATCGATGGGCCTTTGGAATTGCTGCTGTAGACGCAGACAACATTAAGCAGCTGTCTGTTTTGCCTGGCCTGTCAGAAGATCCGTCTGTTGTGGGGTTGCTACGAATGAAAGAGCAACAGGTACCGATTGCTACAAAAACGGTGCACAGACGGCAGTCTCGCACCAACAGGGATTCCTTGCTCCCCATTCATGAGTTGATTCGTCAACTAGAGAGTCAGGGAGTGATCAGCAAAACTCACTCGCCTTTTCACAGCCCCATATGGCCAGTGCGTAAAGCCAGTGGAGAATGGAGGCTGACTCTGGACTACCGTGGCCTGAATGAAGTCACCCCCCCACTGAGTGCTGCTGTGCCGCACATGTTAGCACTCCAGTATGAACTGGAGTCAAAAGCAGCCAAATGGTATGCCACCATTGACATTGCTAATGCCTTCTTTTCCATTCCTTTGGCCAAAGAATGTAGGCCACAGTTTGCTTTCACCTGGAGGGGCGTTCAGTATACTTGGAGCCGTTTGCCCCAGGGGTGGAAACACAGCCCAACCATTTGCCGGGTTGATCCAAACTGTATTGGAACAGGGCAGTGCTCCTGAGCACCTGCAGTACATTGATGATATCGTTGTGTGGGGCAACACAGCAGGGGAAGTTTTCAAGACAGGAGAAAAATACAAAAATCCAAAAATGCCGTTTTCACTATTAAGCGAAGCAAAGTGAAAGGACCTGCCCAGGAAATTCATTTCCTAGGTACAAAGTGGCAAGATAGCCATCGTCACATTCCAGCAGATATGATCAACAAAATCACTGCCATATCTCAGTTCACTAATAAAAAAGAGACACAATCTTTCTGGGCGCAGTAAGCTTTTGAAGAATGCATGTTCCAAACTACAGCCTCATTGTAAGCCCCCTTAATCAGGTGACATTAAAGAAGTATTATTTTATGTGGGGTCCTGAGCAGCAGCAGGCTTTTGAGCAAATTAAACAAGAGACAGTCCATGTTGTGGCCCTGAGTCCAGTATGGATGGAGCAGGATGTAAAGAACATCCCCTACGCTGCTGCTGGAGAGAAAGGTCCCACTTGGAGTTTGTGGCAAAGAGCCTCAGGAGAGACCTGAGGCTGACCCCTGGGATTTTGGAGTTGGGCGTACAGAGGGTCAGAAGAGTGCTACACTCCAACTGAAAAGGAGATCTTAGCCGCGTATGAGGGGGCTCAGGCTGCTTCCAAAGTAATCAGTACTGAAACACGGCTCCTTCTACAACTGCAATTGCTAGTGCTGAACTGGGTGTTTAAAGGAAAGGTTCCCTCCACCCATCATGCAACTGATGCCACTTGGAGTAAGTGGATTGCATTGATTACACAACGAGCACAGATGGGGAATCTCAGCCGTCCAGGAATCCTAGAGGTCATCATGGACTGGCCTGAAGGTAAAAAGTTTGGAACATCACCAGGAGAAGTATCACGAGCCAAAGAGGCCCCACCATGGAATGAATTACCAGAAAATGAAAAAAAATGCCCTGTTCACAGATGGATCGTGTCGTGCTGTGGGAAAGCATCGCAGATGGAAATCTGCTGTGAGGAGCCCCACACGGCAAGTAGCAGAGGCCACTGAAGGGAAAGGAGAATCGAGCCAGTTTGCAGAGGTAAAGGCTGTCCAACTGGCCTTAGATGTCGCTGAACGGGAGAGGTGGCCAATGCTTTATCTTTACACTGATTCATGGATGGTGGCAAATACCTTGTGGGGGTGGTTACAGCAGTGGGAGCAAAATAACTGGCAGAGAAGGGGTAAACCTATTTGGGCTGCTGAACTGTGGAAAGATATTGCTACCCGGATAAAGAATATGGTCGTAAAGGTACGCCATGTAGATGCTCATGTGCCCAAGGGTCGGGCTACTGAAGAACAGCAAAATAACCATCAGGTGGACTGACCTGCCAAAATGGAGGTGGCTCAAATGGTCCTGGACTGGCAGAACAAGGGTGAATTATTTCACCCTTCTATATTTAAGTATTGGGAGAAGTATTTGGCAAATCCACCTAGTTGTTCAACAGTCTGGGGTCTATCAATCATGATGGTCCTACCCAATCCAGCTCCATACATACTGTCAAGGGAGATAAGGTCCCTGTAGTGCATGTAAAGAACATGTTGGGAAAAGCAGTTTGGGTCTTTCCCACTTCTGGAAAGGGTAAACCTCTCCTCAAACTGTTTTTGCCCAGGGACCTGGGTCCACTTGGTGGGTGATGGAGAAAAACGGTGACATTCAATGTGTACCACAAGGGAATTCGATCTGCAGTCAGTAATTCCACACATATATACGTGTGTGTTTAATGCTTGTTTCTATATATTAAGCATGATGTAGTGATGTGGAATAAGGGTAGAATGTCAAGGTTTTATGATTTTTGGTTTTTGGTATTCCACGTTATAACATCATGTAGTGCACTGGGGGTCATAGCGTTAATGCTCCAGGTATGGGTACCTGTCCCAGAAGAGAATAAGAACTGCATCCCCCATATGACTGTTCACTGATCTTTTTCAGCTCAAAGGGAAAAGATAAAAATGTGTAGATCACTTTCCCTGACCTGTTTTCATCATCTGGCTCGTCTCTGTTTCAGGTGCCATCTTGCCTATGCATTAGAATACAGCCTTCAGCTTTTGGACACTCTGATTATATTTGATTTATTAGCTCCAATTCTACTTATATTGTGTTATATTTTATTATGATGTGCTATCTTTCTTTTTGATATCTTATTTAGTAAATTAGTTTGTTTCTCCTTGGATCGTTGCTGCTGTTTTGTTTTGGGGGCCCATCTCTCTACCCTTTTCCCCTTTTTCCCTCTTTTCCCTTTCCTAGTCTGTGGGTCCGTGGGTCCCTGCACCCCACTAGTCACAGAAGTGGGCCGAACCAGCCCATAAACTGTTGACAATTTTTCTTCTGGGTTCCAGGAGTACAGTGAGCAGCAGCATGGTCATAGCCTTCCTCTCTCTCACATTTCAGTTAATTGTAACTCTCTTTCTTATTATCTTACATTCTTTTACCATTTATAGTAAATTTGTTATCTGTCCTTATCTTAATTGGGTCATTTTTCTTTCCTTCTCTCTGAAAGGGGAGAAAGGGGCTCCCTTGCCCTGTCATGGTTAAAACTGCAAACACATGCAAATAAAACAGCTCAATTAAGAGAGACCTAACAGTATATGGCTACTTATTTCACATTTTTTATTAGATAACAGATGTGCAGAAAAGACAATAATATTACTACTGATGAGGAATGCAACATAAAAATGCATCAGTTAACGCTTTTGGGAAAATTATACTGAAGAAAAAAGGAAAACAGCTGGGATTTCAGCAAGAAAGAAATCTAGTGTATCCCCTCATTTCAGAATGGCTGAAAACCACATTTGAAGGGGGATTGTAGTTGCAAATATAAGTGCTAACATGGACTGAGACAAGAGGAGGATTAAGAAAAAAAACAAAAACACATAATACACAGATCAGGTAAACATTTTTCTCCATCTCTTAAATAGTTTCAAAAACAAACTGAAGTATGAAATTATTTAAAAAAACAAACAGCAAGTTAACAAGGAATGAGAGGGAAGGGGGAAGAGAAATTAGTTTGGGTAATTGTAGGAGCTCTCAATTTTTTTTTTTGTCCTTTAAAAAGGTTATTAGAAGAATCATGATAATCTTACATCACACTTGAAAATATATAGTGAAGACAGGCAGAAGTACAAGGGAGATCTGAAAGGTGCAGTATCCTCACTTCAAACTAGGCCAGCAGCACATCCAGCACTACACCACACTGTTCATTTTGCTGGCAGGAGGAGAAGATGAGCAGAAACTGCACTAACACAGCCCAATTGGATACTATGAAAGCAGGTCAGACCTCAGGGATAAGGTGCCACCACCAGGGCTGTTTTCAGCCTGCACATCACCATGGAAACTGTCACAGTGCCTACCTCCCTAGCAGCTGCAAGACCACCCAGGCACTAATCCGTGCAGTTTTTTGCAAACATTAACCTTCCTACCTCTGGTACACATTGCTGCACATGTAGCATTGCCAGCTTTCCTCCCCTCTACATCTGTTCCAGGGACATATCCACAGGCCCTGGAGCCTCACTGTAGGACAAAGCTTACTCCCACTACCACACTGCAGTTGGTTCTGTACCATTGAGAACTCTGAGACAGATGAAGCAGGATACAAACAAACACCGAAGGCAGTAATTCTCATCAGGGCAGCCTCCTCTGTTAGGAGTGGGAGGGGAGGGTCTCAGCCCTTAGGGGCAAAACACAGTGCCAGGACTCAGCAGGCAAATGCAGGACAGGTGCCAATCGAGATATCATCCCAAAGGTGAATTCGGGACACTGCAGCACAGCCAATCTTGACCACCACATCACGAAAGGGTCAGGGTGCTGAGAAAGAGGATTCTGCAGAAGAATACATACAGGATGGCCCTGCCCAAGGGAGAGCTGTGAGATCCAGCAATAACTCCCAAAAACATGCAAGGGCACCAGCTGAGGCACACTGTTGAGAAGTCTGATAAACCCTGCCACTGGTCTTCCCAGGGGCTTCCAGCAAGGTAGGGGAGAGCCCTACACATGCAGCCATCCCAGGTCTAGGGCAGGCAACACCAAAGGGAGCTCTGACTTCTGCCTACCCCACAGAGCCCACATACAGTACAGTTGCAGCACTTACCTACACATGATGTATACAAGCAAGAGTAAAAAAGGCTCAAGGCAGCACTGGATTCAGGCTGCAGGAAGCTTGGCTGCTAGTGAGAATGGGGGTAGGAAGCCATCAGAGAGATCCTTGCCAAAAGCAAGGTTGAGATGAAAGCTGGCCACAGAAGACAGCCATCACAGCAGTGAGTTGCATGTCTGCTTTCCATCTGGAGAGAGGCAGCAGGTCTCAGCAGCATGGGTAAACTAGACATTTTATTTTCTAATCCTGACAGTCTGGGAAAAATAAATAAATAGCAACCTAGGGTTGTACAGGTATGAAGTTTTAAGTGTTTAGTAGAGGGTTCATAGGACAAGCATTTTTAAGAGACAAAGCTAATTGTGCCCTCTGGGGCTCCAAGGGCCAGCTATTTCCTATCTTGAGCAAGCTAAAAAAGGAATACTGTACCTTTCAGTAACATCCCACCAATTCAACAGACGGTAGCTTTACACTCCCTACCCCACACCTTAAAAACAAACAAACAAAATAAAACACCACAAAACAAGCTATCACCACAAAGGTAAATGAATGTACACATGCTATTACTGTAAACGGAGCAGCTAAACCTCAGCAATTTTCATTTACTAGGGAAGAAAAAATCCACACAAAGCAGAATTTGAGCTCCTCAAAAACCCAGTGCCCACTGGGTTTGATCCAGCTTTAAATACATTAAACATCTCAATGCAAGACTGTATTTAATTCAAGAATCTAAACACAAGCAAATCTGTTTCGCTGTGTTTCATAAAGTGAAAAGGATTTTCTTTTTAAAAAAGAAAAGAAATAATACAGTGATGAAATGATTAAGAATGCAAGACTTCAGACATTCTGTGGAGAGGCTCTGAAAAGTCCATAACAACGGAGCAAACAGATCCATACAACAGGAGACAGCAGGAGACAAAAGTTTTCTGATCCCTTCCCCCTCAACACACTTTTTTGCTGGACTGCTGCTAGGTTACTGCTACTCCCTTCTGGCCTGAGTTGGCAGGGCAGTACAACCACATAGAGAGCAGGTCACGACTCCTCATTGCCAGAATCATCGTCATCATAACAATCAGCATCCTCCTCTTCCTCATCTTCATCATCAATGTCATCATCATACAAGTCGTCATAGAGCAAATCCGAACTGTTGTCATTGGAAGGCACTTTAGTTTTGATGCAGTACTCTGCCAGCGTAGTGGGGACCTTCACGCCATCCTTTTCCGCCTCAGCTTTGGTAGCCAAAACCTGTTTCCTGCAGGAGGACAGAACACCATGACTGGGGTACATGTGCAGCTCCCCACTGCTCAGTGGTCCCCAGCCCCCCACTCCTGGTAGCATACAGCTAGAATAGTTGCTTCACCCACCACTCATGTCTGGCAGAGGCGCTGCCACCAGCAGCAAGAGATTTCATTCTCATAGCCCCAAGTCTGGAAGTACTCCAAGTTTGCAGCATGTATACTTCCAGCAACATATGAAGCCAGTTATTGTACAGGACTCTGCATTAGAGGTCTGACAGAGCTCAGAGCAAGTTTCATTACATTAACTGTCTTACTAGAGAAGGGCTGTTCAAAGATCTCTCAAGATGACTTACTGAGCTGGTTTCAGAGATACTATCCCACAGTCTTTAGTGGTGGAGGAAGCTATCCCAGTATGCTCAATACCAGGATTTCCACAAGTATTTGGCACCTCTCAGCTCACACAAGATGGTGAGGGCAGCAGGAATGTGGGGCTGCACCCTGGGGCACAGCTGTAACCCTGACACTGTCTTGGGCTGTAGTTGGCAGTGCTCCCTCTTGCTGGCCCCTTCATCCCGAGCTCCTGCTTGTGGAATAAATTCAGCTTTGCCAAAGTCAATGGAGCTGGCAGGGACTAAGATAACCTCCAGTGAAGCTCTTCACATAGTTCAGGTCAGCAGCCACCCTGCTTAGCTCCAACCTATATCCTGTATGCCCAGCTAGCTGAGTCAAATGCTGATGTGCTTTTTTTCTGCCAGACAAGTGTGGCAGCAGCCACTCTGCAGTAGAGGCTGCTCATTTATGGTTCCAAGCCACCCTGGATCATGTTTATAGTCTTCCAACAGCACCTGATAAACCGTGAACTTCTGAGCAAAGGAGAGTCAAGACTGAACAGTGCTTTGAGCTAATCAAACCCCAAACTTTGCAAACACTTGCCAAATCCTGCTGATAGTCCTTCAACAACAAAACCACACCACTACAACAACTCAAGTACAGATCAGCCTGATCCTTCTGCTCCAGAAGTCTGCACCAATTCTTTGCTGAAAAACCTATGTAGACCAGACACCTGGACTTGAAATAAGACTCTAAAATTCATTTCTAAAGAAGCAACCACAGAGAGAAGCAAGTTCTACAAGTAGTCTGTATTGTAGGGTACAAAGCAGGAGGCTGGTAGCACACAGCAAAACTTACCTTATGATTTCAGCATATTCCTTGTCTTTTCCTTTACTATCCCTCCATTTTCTGAACATGACTGATGCATCCACATTGGCAGGAGAGAACGTGTTGGGCTCATTAAGCAAAGAGATTACACTCAGTAAGATAGTCCTGAAAAAGGTAGCCACAATAGTAGGGTCAGAGTGAAAGTACTCATGGATTCTGCTGACAACATTAAGCAATGCATCAGAAAGGCATCAAAGTGAATTGTTTGAAGGCAAAGCTTAAGCTAAAGATAACTGACTAGTAGTTGATGTGAATGCAGGTATTTATCAGTTTCAGACCACATCTGTCAGCACAGGAAAGATGATGCAATACAGATCTCAAGGACCCGATTTGACTACAGACAGCACTCCAAAACATCTAGAAGCAAAACTCATGAAGATATTTCAGTGGCCCTACCTAGCACCTCTGAAGACCTGAGTGGGGGACACTACTAGTTTGGAAGCATTTCTGCAGATTAACTAGTTTGGAATCTTTCAGCTACCATACCCAAGGGTTCCCAGACTGAACTGCAGAGGCCTTTCCTGTGCTACCTTATCCAAGAGCTTGTATCCTAGCAAGAAGCAGAGGAGCACAAGTGCAGAGTGGGAGTGCAAAACCAAGTGCACTCCAGCACCTGGCCCATCACTTCTGTTCATGTGTTTGTGATGGGGTGGCCAGCAGAGCTCAGCTCAGGCTAGATTTCACCTAATCCACGTTGCCTATGGATGGTGCAGGGCTAGAAACATGCTTGGTGAGCCTGTTCCTGTCAGCATTCAGCTTCCCAGCAGAAAGTTGGACTCTGTCTGTCCTACATAGCAAGGAGGACTACTGCATGTCCCTCTAAATAGCAAGGGGACCACTGCAACCCAAGACCCTTGACCAAACTGTGCTGTCTTCCCTACCCTGCTGGGAGCTCAGAGGCTGGAGCTTCAGCCAGATATCACCTCTCCTCAGCCTGTGTACCACCAGGGCTACTAAAGCAGCATGCACAGCAATGGGAAAGCAATGCAGATGTTTTTCAACACCCAGGCAAACCACCAAGTGTCCACCAGGTTCTGGCTGCCTGTCCTCAGCAAAACCAGCACAAGTCAGTCACGTAACTCCAGTTGGCATCTTTCCTGGACTTCTAGCAACAGCACTGAGCTAGCTGGGTGTTGTAGCTTTATGATTTTTGTTATTGGTATTCCACATCACCAAATAATGTAGTGCACTGGGAGTCTCAGAAGAGAAGAAATGTACTACAGCTCCCAGAAAACTTCACTGTTCAATTTCCATTTTCCGGTCAGTGGGAAAGATAAAACTGACCAGAAGTCATGAGACTAGCTCTTTGCTTCCTGGCAGATCAGAGTAAGAACCTTGGTTTTCAGAAACTCTCTCATTTATTTGATTTATTAGCTTCAGTCTCAATTAACTTGTATTTCTGTTATTATAACTGACAAATTAAGTTTGTTTTCCTCCTCAGATCACTGCCACTGTTTTTGTTGTTTTTTTTTTTTTCCCTTGTTTTTTTCCCCCCTTTTGTTCCCTCTCCCCCTTCCCTCCCTCCTTTTGGGCCAGTGGGCCTGCTGTAACCCTGTCAAAGACAAAGATAGATCTAGAGATAACCTTGACACTGGGTACATCCCTCTGCAAGCACTCGATGAGAACCAACACCATCTCTCTTGCTCAGCTCCTGCTCCTGTGTTTCCTATGAACCTCTGCACTGGCAAGAGCTTTCAGTTTAAATGGGAGGAAAGAACAGAGACAAGTCATAGGTCTTGAAACACAGATGTACATAGCAACTGATATACTTAACTTGATAAAGGAAACTACTCACATTGATTTAGAGGTGAATTCAGAGCAGTTCATACTGAGCACATCTAACAAATCACATAACTGAGATACTATTCCAGGAAATGCTTGGCCATTCAGATGCTTAGCTTCTTGAAAGGTTTTGAAACTAAACACTTGTGTCTGGCTAGACTGCTCAGCACAGTTATCAGGAGTCTTCTACAATTTTTTTTTCAAAGGATATAATCAGCTCTGAAAAAAACTGCCTGGCTAGCTCTGAGTGATAGGAAAGTTCATATTTACTATTAAAAAAAAAGTATGCTTGACACCTTTTGTTGTAGTTTCGTGATTTTTCCATTGTCAGTATTCCACATCAGAACGTCATGTGGACCAGTGGGAGTTAACGAGTTAATGCTCTGGTTCCGTTTACTGTCGTGGACTCTTTGAGTATCGTGATGGGAGGGGAGGGGGCGGCATTTCCAGAGGACCTGGCGGGAAGAGGCCGTGGGGTGGAGCTGCGGACAGAACCCGGAGCGGCTCTTTCTCCCGGTCCAGCCCGGCTCAGCCGGCTCGGCTCGCCGCGGAGAAAGTACGTGCTTTCCCTCGCACTATCGTGGTTTGACTCTCACTTGTTGATACTCTTGTCTCTCTCGTTTTGTTTGACTTAGTTAGATTCAGTAAGTTACCCTTCCTCCTCAGATCGTTGCCGCTGTGTTTTCTCTTTGTTAAAGCTAAAATCAGCTAGCTCTCTGCCCTTCCCCCTCTCCCAGAGCGCACGTGGCCAAGGGCCGGCCGGGTCGCGGCAAACCGTCGGACCTTTTTCTCTCTTCTTCCCGGGGCCTGTGCCCCCCTGTCACGGACTTGTATCTAAGGATAACCGGTGACACCTTTAGAAGTGGAAGCACAAGTGTTCTCAAAGATGAAGAATGTTCCCTCCAACCATAGTCACCTGTAGTAAACTGTCAATACTCAGCAAGATTTAAAAAATTAATCAACAGAAGAGAAAGCCCAGGCTATGCATGCAGCTCATTACACACAAACATACTCCCCTTGAGACAGTAAAGTGGGAAAGATGAAAGGGGTCTGTAACATCGCTTGGCTTTACTAACTCAAAGAAATTAGCATCACGTCATTCAACCCTTCTTGCTAACTCAGGAGGAATTTATTGCTTAGCTTAGGGAATTTGTTTCTTAGTTTAACCTCTTGTTAGCTGAAGGGGAACTTATTGCTTAACCTTCGCTAGCCCAAAATACGCTCCCAACAGACAGGTGTCTCTAGTCAGCAGAAAGGGCCCCTGAGAACGTGAGGGGGAGGCAAGGATAGGCAGAATCAGAGATTGCTGAGGTATGCAGGACGGGAGAAGAGCCCAAAACTGGGACAAAGGTCGAAAGGACATGGCGAGGAAGACGTCTGACTTCATCCCGGGACGACCACCAGAGGGGGAGGAAGACGTCGGGCCTTCATCCAATGGATGCTGCTGCGCATGCACTGGGGAGGGGGACAATATGTAAATGAACTCCCGGAAAGGTGATGAATATGTTAGTGAGTCTTGGGTAACACTCCTGAATATGTATGAATTGACTTATAAATGTAACAGGATCTCACTTTCCGGTGTGCAAGTTAGGAGGAGCGATCCCCCTTGCACCCAGCGTGTGGCGCAGCGCTGAAATAAAGACGTACCTGCTCTTATAACCTTACGTGGGTTAGAGAGTTTGATTCCGCAAATCAATTTGGCACCCCAGATGGGACAATCTCTGGCTGCAGGACCAGTTGAGGAGGGGGACGCCTTTGGCGCGCCCCGAGAATTCTTGGAAGGACTCCCCCTTCTCATCCGATCACTGCGGGGATAGACAAGGACCATCTGGCAGCGGACCAGGTACGTTTAAAGGGAAGGCTCCGTAAGGCGTACGCAGGAGCAGGGGACTCCGTAAGACGTGCGGGGACGCCCCACGCGGGAGGGTTTTACCCTGAGGACGGACTAGTCCAGAGGTACGGGACGGGAAGGTAATTACCAGAGGGGCAAGTATCGTAAAGCACTATATCTGATTCCAGGGATTGTGGGTTCGAGTCCCGCCTCTGGCTAGCACTTGGAAGCTAGGCTAACGCTTGGGCATTAGTAATCACGAGTTCATAACAATCTGGAACTCACGCTAATTCTAGAGATTGTGGGTTAGAGTCCCACCCAGGGTTAGCGAGGTATAGTGCTGATACTTGCCAAATGATAACTTACATCATTGTAGCCGCAGTGGTAGGAATGGTAAGCTGCGCAGCTGTTGCCATCTGCTGTAAATGTCCGGTACTGTGTATTTGAATAACCATCATTGATATTTTGGGATATCCTTTAAACATATGAACTAAGGTGGTACCTGAGCTAGCAAACCTAAGTGTCGGGATGAGTGTGGTGTGATTGAGACGTAGCTAAGCTACGGGGCGAAAGTGGAGTCCCGAATCCGCGGTTTCGTTCTCCCGCGAGGGAAACGGCCGGAGACGGACGAAGCGAAAGTTGTTAAATGTCTTGTTCGTTTACCTAATTTCTTTGTATGAATTATTTTCAACAAAATTGGAAAAAGGGATCCAAACAATTTTAGTGTGAAGGCAAATGAGCATTTTGGAGTGGGATGAATATAGAAATACGCATGTCGTGAGCTACAGGGACGGGCCAGAGGAAAGGTGTATATTTCACCAAACAAATGTGTGTTGCCCAGATTATGTAATACTCTGTTTAGCTTGTAAAGAGACATATCGGGGGGATTGGTGTTATTCGTGCCCAGAGTGTGGATACGAGTGGTGGAACGAGTTCTGGGGATTGTTTTTGGGAAACTTTAGGGTAAAAGAGGTAATCTGTGGAAACGTTAGTAAACTGGTAAAACAACAAAACCGTGCGATGGGAGGGTCACAAGGGAAAGAGATACCTAAGAGAACGCCCCTCAGGTGTATATTGGCACATTGGAAGGATGTTGCAGGGGGGCCAGGGGGTACTTTGGATAAGAAAACCTTGATAAAATACTGTAACCATTGGTGGATGTTATACAAACTAGAAGATGGAGAAAAATGGCCTCTAAATGGGACCTTACAGTACAATACTATTTTGCAACTAATGCTGTTTCTAAGAAGGGAGGGCAAATGGGATGAAGTCGCATACGCAGATATGTTCTTTACCCTCCGAAATCACCCAGAATGGCAAAAGGGGTGTGGAATGGGGGCTCCGCAGGATCCTTTGGTGTTAGCGTTAGAAAAGGAGCAACGAACAGCGAATAACAGGAAAATGAAGCGTTGCTGCTCCGCATGTAGTATAGGGCAGCAGTGCACTAAGTTAACAAAGACCAGAACTCCTGACGAATTACTTGATTACTATCAGGCTCCAGGGGCGAGAAGCCTTGGTGCTAAATGCAGGGAGGAGTCGGAGGAGGGGGAGGATTCCTCCCTCCCCCGAACTCCCCCGGCTTCTCCTGTTGCTTCAAGGACTAGAAAACAGCAGGGTGTTTTCTTGGCTCCCTTAAGGGAGGCAGTAGGACCAGACGGGACGCGAATTTTAATCAAGGTCCCGTTTTCTTCCTTTGATTTGGAAAATTGGAAAAAGATTGTCAAGGATTATCGTAGTGATCCGGGGGGAGTTACACGGCATTTTCAATACATGATTAGACAACATAACCCAGACTGGAATGATATCCAGCTATTACTTGACTCTATGACAGAAACAGAAAAAGACTTAATCCTGAGAACAGCTCAGAATCTGGCAGAGGACAGTTTACGGGGGGAACATGAGGACATAAAAGATCATTTTCCTAGACAAGATCCTCACTGGGATCTGGACAGAACAGCAGAGCGAGACCGCCTAATAGCATACCGGGAGTGGATAGTAAAAGGAATGGAGAGGGCTATCCCTAGAACTATCAATTGGTCCGCTCTATATGCTATAAGGCAGGGACCGAGAGAAACTCCTTCAGAGTTCCTAGATAGGCTGAGAGATACCATGAGGAGGCATACGTCCTTAGATCCAGGATCAGAAATAGGTATCCAGCAACTTGTATCATTGTTTATAGGACAGTCAGTAGGGGACATACGGCAGAAGCTGCAGAAAATGAAGGGTCTTGATGCACGTAACTTAGAAAGTTTATTAGAGGAAGCATGGAGGGTGTTTATCAATCGGGAAGAAGAAGGTAGGAGACAGGATAAGCGAATATTAGTGGCAGCATTAGAAGAGATAGGCAAGGCAGGGATGGATAGGGGAGAACTGGGAAGGAAGAGACTTGGTAGGGACCAGTGTGTGATATGTAGGAGGAAAGGACACCGGAAGAGGGACTGCCCTCAGCAGAATCAGAGGGGTAAAGGGCCATGGACAAGAATCCAAGCCCCACTAGAACAATGATGGGGACCAGGGAAATCCACCCTAGCGGATCCACTGGTTAAAATCAAGCTAGGGAATAAACAGCAAAGTATGGAATTTTTAGTTGATACGGGAGCTACAAATTCAGTTCTGAATGAATCCTTAACACCGCTCAGTCAAGAATATACCATGGTAAAAGGGGCCACGGGTCATCCAGAAAAGGCATATTTTCTCAAACCTTTAAGATTTAAATTAGGAAAGCAGGTGGGTATACACAGATTTCTGTATATGCCAAATTCACCAAAATCCCTTCTGGGACGAGATTTACTAGAACAATTGGATGCAGAGATAAAATTTGAGGCAGGGGAAATGAAGCTCAAAGTAAAAGATGAGTCCATTATAGAATTACTTAGCTTGGCCTTAATAACTACCCCAATAGACACGGAAATCCCAGAGGATATAAAAGATCAAGTTTTTCCAGGAGTCTGGGAAGTCGAAATCCCAGGGCGAGCTAAGAATGCATCTCCTGTGGTTATAAAGGTTAAGGTAGGGAGCCAAGCCCCAAGGATTAAACAATACCCATTACGGATGGAGGATAGGGAAGGAATACAACCAATAATTGACCAATTTATGAAATACGGTCTATTGGTGGAATGTGAATCAAAATACAATACCCCGATACTACCAGTAAGAAAACCTGATGGTAGCTATCGAATAGTACAAGCTTTGAGGGCAGTTAACAAAATAGTAGAGGATCTGTATCCTTTAGTAGCAAACCCTTATACCCTGCTCACCAAACTATCTACTGAATTAGCATACTTTACCGTCCTGGATTTAAAGGATGCCTTCTTCTGCTTGCCACTCGCAGCAGAGAGGCAGCCGTTGTTCGCATTTGAATGGGAAAACCCCAGTACAGGACGAAAATCCCAACTCACTTGGACTGTACTCCCACAAGGATTTAAAAACAGCCCCACCATATTCGGGAACCAGCTGGCTAAGGACCTAGAGCAATGGGAGCGTCCACCTGGTGAAGGGGTATTACTACAGTATGTGGATGACCTTTTAATAGCCACCAAGACTAAAGAGGTCTGTTTAGGATGGACAATAAGCTTACTGAATTTCCTCGGACTTAATGGCTATCGAGTCTCTCCCCAGAAGGTACAAATAGCCCAGCAACAGGTAACATACCTGGGATATGACATTGCTGCAGGAACACGAACACTGGGAACCGCCCGAAAGGAGGCTATCTGCCAGACCCCTGAACCGCATACATCTAAGGAGCTTCAAACATTCCTGGGGATGACCGGATGGTGCCGTCTATGGATACCCAACTATGGAATACTGGTAAAACCGCTCTACGCACTGATAAAATCTCATCCCAAAGACTTAGTATGGAACGGGGAGGCTAGAGGGGCATTCCGACGACTAAAGCAGGAGTTAATGAAAGCCCCAGCTCTGGGCCTTCCCGATGTAACCAAGCCCTTTTTGCTATTTTCCTATGAGAAACAGGGAATAGCTCTGGGGGTATTAGCTCAGAACCTTGGGCCATACCGAAGAGCGGTAGCCTATTTCTCTAAACAGCTCGACAAAGTAAGCAAGGGCTGGCCAGGATGCCTAAGGGCTGTGGCTGCTCTAGTAATCAACATCCAGGAGGCTCGAAAGTTTACAATGGGGCAAAAGATGACTGTACTAGCGTCCCACATGGTCTCCACAGTGTTGGAAGTGAAAGGGGGACATTGGCTTTCCCCTCAGCGATTTCTAAAATATCAAGCCATTTTAGTGGAACAGGATGATGTAGAAATATCAGTAACGAACATCATTAATCCAGCCTCATTTCTCAGTGGAGTTACAGGGGAACCTGTATCCCATGACTGTCTAGAGACTATTGAAGCTGTATATTCTAGCCGTCTGGACTTGAAAGAGGAGCCATTAGAGGATGCAGAAGACACCTGGTACACGGACGGCAGCAGCTTTGTCCGACAAGGAACCCGCAAGGCAGGGTATGCAGTCACAACCGTTGAGAAGGTAACAGAGGCCAAGGCCCTACCTCCAAATACCTCAGCACAAAAGGCTGAAATAATAGCTTTGACAAGGGCTCTAGAACTGGCAAAAGGGAAAAAGATAAACATATGGACAGACTCAAAATATGCCTTTAGCGTTGTGCACGCTTATGGGGCAATATGGAAGGAGAGAGGCTTGTCCTCCCAGGGAAAGAACATTAAACATGTCCAGGAGATGCTCAGACTCTTGGAAGCCGTACAGCAACCTGAGAAAGTGGCTATTATGCATTGCCGTTCTCATCAAAAGGGGAACAACGCTGAAGAAATGGGAAATGCCTTAGCTGATCGAGAAGCAAAATGGGCAGCTGAGAACACAGTGACAGAGGGAGTCTTGATTCCGGATGGTAAAATTCAAGTAGATGGTGAGCCAAAATATTCAAAGGGAGACTGGAATTTGATAAATGATTTAGGGGGAAGGGTAGGAGAAGACGGGTTGGCCTTTACGCCACAAGGAAAGCTAATTATCCCATCCGCTATATTATGGGCTGTAGTAATGGCAGAGCATAGGAAAACCCATTGGGGAACGGAAGCCTTGCATAGGAGTCTAATGCGACAAGTGGTAGCTAGAAATTTATATACCACAATAAAACAGGTAACCCAGCAATGCGAGATCTGTTTGCAGAATAATCCCAAGACAGGTCAAAAGGTCCAGGTAGGGCAGATAGGAAAGGGAAATTTGCCTGGACAACAGTGGCAAGTAGATTTTACAGAACTCCCAAGAAAAGGGGGGCATAGGTATTTGTTGGTCTTATCTGATACCTTTTCAGGATGGCCCGAGGCATACCCATGTAGAACCAATAAGGCAAGAGAAGTAACTAAAGCGTTATTGCATGAAATCATTCCGAGGTTCGGGGTGCCGGCTGTGTTATCTTCAGATAGAGGGCCTCACTTCGTTGCCAAAATAGTGCAACAAGTGAGTACCCTATTGGGAGTCGATTGGCAATTACATACTCCTTACAGGCCTCAGTCCAGTGGTCAAGTGGAAAAGATGAACCACCTGATAAAGTTACAGCTAGTAAAGCTGGGGCAAGAGGCTAGAATACCATGGCCACAGGCATTGCCCTTGGCTTTATTAAGAATTCAGACTAAACCTTGAACCAAGGAAGGGTTGAGCCCTTATGAGATTCTCTATGGAAGACCTTATGCTGTACAAAAGGGGGTTTCAATGCAAGTGGGGAACGAAGTGTTGAGTGAGTATATGATAAGCTTGGCAAAACAACTAAGGAGAATGGAAAAGGCAGTATTTGGGACCAGGGCACGAGGCCTGGATGGTCCAATACATGATATCTTGCCAGGCGACTATGTTTATGTTAAATCCCTCTCAGATTCACCCTTGGAACCAAAATGGGAAGGACCTTATCAAGTACTCCTGACCACCTACACAGCTAAAGTAGAGGGACTAATTCTGTGGATACACCATACCCGCCTGCTTTAATAAATTCTAATTTCTAAAATACATAATTAGATTGTTTAATTTGTTTAGAATAATTTAAAACAATCTGACAGACACTGGAGCATTGCAAAGCCAGATGGGATTTCCAGCAGGAAGTGTTTATGCAGCACTTAACCCAATGGGTGACACCAGCAGTGGGCTAGAAGTTAAGGACAAGTTTCATTTCTGCTTGCCAATGCATCTGAGGAATGTTTTCTCCCCGAATGTCGCCTTTAAGCCAATACATTCCAAGAGAGTAAGCAGCAAAAACTGCACCACAGTAAGGAAAAGCAGCAATCAGAACTAGGAAGATAAATTTCATGTCAAGCCTCGTACCGTATATAATTAAATTGCCAAAAAGTTTGTGCGATCTAAATTAACACTCTAAGCTATTTCTTAGCTATGATTTGAGTCTTGTCATCTAGTTGTAACAACTGGAGGAGATAACCTATCAAGTGTATGAAAAAACAGTTTAACAGCCATATGAACAGAAGAATAACTGAATGTTCAGCAATACATAATTTAAAATTGTATTTAAGATACTTAAATAAAATAAAAAAACAATTCTGAACTATAACTTTTGAAAGATTGTTTCATACATTTGTACTTGGGACAGATTGATTAGATAACATTTACCTTAAACTTTTAAGGTAAAATTCCTAGCCCTTTATGACTTTGCACAGCTAAGACACACCATCTCTTGAACCTTTTTAACTTTTAAGTAGTATGCTCTGGGAGTGAACATCACTTGCTATTATTTTCTGACCATTACAATTCCTAGTTTCCTGCCACATTAGTTATAGTTCAGCACTTCACAGTTACCCCATTCCAAGGGTCAAGAATTCAGTATACTCTCCCCCTCATCTCTGCTTTGACAAAGGCTCTTTTCAAAGGAATTTAAAGAATCCAAGTTAGATAAAAGCAAAATCAAACTATCAGAGAACTCTTCAAAATGCTGCATTCCCTCTCAGGGAAGGAGATCCCTAGCTGGATCTACCAACTAAAAAAAAAGATTTAAAATTAAGGAATTAACACATAAGAACTCTGAAGACAATTCCTGTGTGACACTGGAAAAATTTAGGGGCAATTATTTTAACCTTATTTAGATAATGAATCACACTAAATAGTCAGAAGTATCCGAGTTCAAAGTTTTTCTACTACACCACTCCTGCTGCACATCAGTGATTTGCTATTTGATACTTGTGTTACCAGTTCCTTAATTAGCAGTGTCTTGAAAATAGAATGAAATCCAGTTGATGTTTTAAAAAAGTTGACATGTTAGCCTTGAATGGCTCTACTACTTAATGAACCTTGTTTTTGGTAGCAAGAGAACTACCTAGCTAACAGCTCAAGACACCACCCTACAGGACAGGAAATATAAACATGCAATTAGAAGGCAAACTGTAGGAAGGATTACACACAGAATTACTCCTGCTGGGCATGAAGTCTCAAAAATGTTTTCTTCTTCTACTGGTATCTTTGAAGAATTTGGATAACTTAAGTGTAGGATAACATTGCCTGGGAAAAGCTAAATCATTTGAGATAGTTTTCTTTAAGAACATGAAAACAGGAAAGAAGACTAAATTATTAATAAAATGTTAGGACACACAGCACTCTAGTATCTTCAGACAGCTTAGTAACTCTGACACTGATTTAAGCCCTAAAAAAAAACAACAAACTTCACATCTTAAGTTTCCTTCCAAATCTTTTCCTAGCACAGGCTTAAGTCTAGGAGACAAACAACAGGCCTTTGAGGTCAGCTTTGTACATCACTGGTCTACACTGTTACCTGACATTTTGGGTAGGGTTCCACCTCTCAGATGGCAGCTCTCCACTTTGTGGGTCATCTACAGGTGGATGAAGAATAGAAATACACACATCTCCATTCTGAAAGACAGAAATTAAAGTTGAGAATAGCCCAGCTTGAGGTAAAAGTCTGACAACTCAGTTCCATCTCTAGCTGTTTGAATGGCTCAGCCTTAAACAATCCAAACACCAATAAAAATATTCAGGAATTGCTAACAGTTCTCAGTTCTTCCTAGATTTACTGTATTAATATGTTCAAAAGCTGCTCTTGCATAGAGAGTTAGTCTGCAAATTGATACTGTAGAGAAACGGTTGTTAGGTCATGTCTTGAACAGGTGATTGAGCACCAGGTGAAGGGGTATGGCTGGCCCAGGGAGCACAAGCAAATTGTTTGTACCTGTGCTCACCATGTGACCAGAAGGGGTGAACCCAGGGTGAAACAACCCTGGACTCATATAAGGGCTAGCCATGGAATAAAGAGTATTTTGTGGACTTAGGCTGTTTTCTGGGAAGAAGTACTAGCATATCCAAAGAACCCCTTCAATTTTGGGGTGTGGTTGTTTTGTTTTGTTTTTTTTTTATATGATTATTGGCCTACGTGTGAGTACTTTGCCTGGTGTTGCCAAGAACCCATCAGAAGCAATTTTGCTTCTTCATGAGCAAAACAGATACAAAACAATCTCAGGCCAAGAGGTTTAAAAAAACATAACAAAGCAGTCAAAAATAGTAGTAAAGTCACAGGAAAGTAAGTTAGTCTCTAGACAGCACATATTACCATAGTGATAGAAATGAACTTTAGTCACATGAGACCTAAAGTAGGATTAACTTCCCCCCCTCCCAGTGGTAACTGAGTTAACTACAGGAATCTTTACATCCAAGGATTTTGCATTCTATCCTAGCTCAGGTATCAAAACAGTACTTCTCCAGGGATACACAGAGGTTGAACAGATGATGCTAGGCAAGCTTAGGCTGTTTCCTGTAAGACAGCTGTTTGAAATATCAAGTGAAAAAGCAGGAGATGCTCTCCAAAGGTTTCACTGAAAATCCCTTTCACTATGCCAGAGGAAGCGTGAGAAAGCCATACAGCCACATACTCCTCAATATATGTGGTGACTAATGCCTACCATTTATAAAAACTAACAAGTCTGTAAAACCTACTCTTTCAGCAACAGCATCCTGACAAGACAGCTTTGTAAGAGTACTATAGCAGTATTCACCACAGCTGATATCACCCAGCAAAGCTGACTTTGGGCTCATGGAGTCTGAGGAGTGCCTTTGTGCAGGCTAGGGTGAAGGTGCAGATAGGCCCAGGGCAAGATAACAGACAGTGCTTCCCCAGGCCCTGACGGTTTACTGCCTCTTGTATCCTACACCTTTAGGTGGCACAGCCCCAACTGATAGGCAGCACTCATGCTGTCTGTTGTCAGCAACCTAAGGTACAGGTTGATCATCTGAACAAGAGAATCACCTTTGTTCAAGACTGCAAACTGGCAGTTCCCTAAGTGCTAGGTCTCAGCTGCATCCTAAGGACCCTCCAACACTGCTCTACTCATGGGAGTTCGACCACAAACCAGCACTGCTCACAGCAATAGCACCTGTGCCTTTGAGCCCTAGCCAATGATTACAACTACAGATAGTGACAGCTCACCTGAAGTCTCCCCAAATATTTCAGCTCATCATGATTAACAATGACATTTCACAGTCAAATGAGATTCTAATTCAACATTGGAGGCTTGTGATCCATATCCAGAATTCACTCACTGAACCTGCCAAGTATGCCGTTTTAACAAGCCAGCATCATTTTGAAGCAATTTTTAAATGAAGAACATAACCACAAAAAGCAAAGTAGCAGTGGAGCTGCTGAATACCCAAGCATACGCTTATGTTTGTGGAACAGTGTTGCAGAATGGCTCAGGGAGCAGGGCCATGGCTCCCTGAAAGAACTGTACAAGCAGGGGCACGGCAGCTCTGAGTACATAGCAATGGAATAACACCAGATGTGGTAAGCGACGAGCTGACCTGGAGCTAAGTAGCAAACAACTGAAGCAGAGCTGTTTGGGGGTGGAATCAGAAAAACAAGGTGTGTGCTTGGGCGGCATGCACTGTTGTCTAACTGCAAGGCTTTACCAATGAGAAAAGGACAAGCGGACAAAGGGACATAAACAACTCATGTACTATATCAGTGAGCTATCTGCGCAATAAAAGGAGCTTTTCACTCTCTTGGAGTCAAGTCTGCGTCCCAGCACCAGGTAGCGAGCATTTGGTGGGGGCTTCTCCCCCACAGAACAGTTTGTTCACAGAAGCACTAAGGCTGAAAAAGACCTACAAATCATCCAGTCCAACCATCCACCTATCACCAATAGTTCTCACTAAATCATATCCCTCAACACAACATTCCTCGAACACCTCCAGGGTCAGTGAATCCACCAACTCCCTGGGCAGCCCATTCCAGTGCCTGATCACTCTTTCAGAAAAGTAGTATTTCCTAACGTCCAGCCTGAATCTCCCCTGCCGCAGCTTGAAGCCATTCCCTCAAGTCCTATCACCAGTTACACAAGAGAAGAGGCCAACCCCCCCCCCAGCCCACTATAACCTCTCTTCAGGTAGTTACAGAGAGCAATAAGGTCTCCCCTGAGCCTCCTCTCTTCTCCAGACTGAAAGATCCCAGCTCCTTCAGCCGCTCCTCATAAGGCCTGTGCTCCAGACCCCTCGCCAGCTTCGTTGCCCTTCTCTGAACACACTCCAGGGCCTCAATGTCTCTCTTGCAGCAAGGGGCCCAAAACTGGACACAGTACTCGAGGTACGGCCTCACCAGAGCTGAGTACAGGGGGACAATCACTCCCCTGTTCCTGCTGGCAACACTGTTTCTGACACAAGCCAGGATGCCATTGGCCTTCTTGGCCACCTGGGCACACTGCTGGCTCATGGTGAGCAGAGCGTTAACCAATAGCCCCAGGTCTGTTTCTTCTTCATAGTCTTCCAGCCACTCTGCCCCAAGACTGTAGCATTGCCTGGGGTTGGTGTGGCCAAAGTGCAGGACCTGGCATTTGTTATAAGGTGGTTTCTTTTCTTAAGGACTCCAAAATCTTGTAAAATCCATAAATATTTTTATTATCATTTTAAGATGAAAATTAATCTTACTCAAGTGTCCTGGTTTCAGCTGCGACAGAGTTAATTTTCCCTTCATATTATCTGGTATGATGCTATGTTTTGAATTTATGAAAATAACAATGTTGAAAACATGCCCAAGTTTTATTTGTTGCTGAGCAACGTTGCACAGAGCCAAGGACATTTTAGTTTTTCAACTTCTCATACTGCTCCACCAGTGAGGGGGTTGGGGGGCCCCATGGAGCTGGGAGAGGACATGTCATGGTTTAACATTTTTGGTTTTCAGCATTCCACATCAGCACATCATGCAGTGCACTGGAACTGAAGAGTTGATGCTCCACGTACCTATCCCTGTACATGACGGAAGCCATGGGGTCTGACCCTTCCGGGTGGGGAGGTCTCTTACTGCCTGGCAGTGGGTGCTGGAGGTGCTTTCCTGGCCGTTCCAAGCTTTTCAGGTTTGACTCGGTCTCGGGAACTCTCTCTCCTATCTTATTTGATTTATTAGTCTCCATTTCAATTAGATCTTACTGTATTGTGTTATTTTGCATTTCAGTATCATAGTTAGTAAAATAAGTTTTCCTCCATAGATTGTTGCCGCTGTTTTTTTGTTTGTTTGTTTTTTCCTTCCCCCCTCCTTCCTTCCCATTTTATGTGGGGCCAAAATGGCGGTAGAGGGGCAGGGGCCTACTGCCCCCTGTCACAGGCACAGATTGATCTAGTTAACGCCGTGACAACAAGACATCTGAAGCTGAACTCCAGCTCAGCTGCAGATCATCTTGCAGTCAGTGCCCCAAGTCCAAACTCCTTCATTCATAGGCTGGTTGCCATAGAAAACTGTTTCCTGTTATGTCTTGTTGCATGACATAATTCTGTGGAATATGCTGAAAGTGATAATGTACTGATAACCACTAGTTGCTTAAGTATCACAGTAGGATAAGACCCCAGGAACAGCCTTCATCCAAGAATCCCCTAAAACTGTCAGCACTCACAATACAGGGCATCAGCTGGGGCTGCCTGCTGAACTTGCCAGTGAGAGAAAGGTTCCATCCCTGCCTACAAGACCAGCATTTCCTATAGGTCATAGGAATTAACTGTTCAACCATGAAGCTAACATTTGACACAAACAGCTAACCAGTTCAGTTATGGCTTAGAGAAATTTAGTATCATCAATATTTCTTCAAGTTAAAGAACTAGAAAACCTTCTCTCATGCCTGAAAAAAACTATTTATTTCATTTTTTCTCTCAATATAAGAAACCTTACCTCATAAATGTTGGGGTGCCACATTTTGGTTAGAAATCTGAAGGTAGGTGGTGAATATGGGTAGTCAATAGGAAATTTAATGTGAGCCTGGAAAAAGCAAAATATTATAGTCAGGAAACAGAACAAAAGAAAATCAACAAGCTATTGTTACAGGGAAAAAGCAGAAAATTATTTCAATTAAGGCCATTAAACAGTTCATTTTATGTATCAGTGTCCATGCAGAACCACAATACAACCTTGTACAGTTCCTTATAAGCAAAACAGTAACAAAACAAAAACCAAAAACATAAACATTTGAGCCACACCAGCCCAGGTCAGTCTTGAAAACAAGCCAAATGGTATCCACTTATGTCCCAATTCAAGCATTCAAGCAGCACTCTCCAACAACTGCTGTTCAACAGGGCAAAATAGATGTCAAAAGACAGAACTCAAGAAATCATTATTTTTTTTCCTGAATTTCAAAGTAGGATAAAAACATCTGCTATGGTAAGAAGACCTGTTTTACATGAGTGTTCTGGTTCAACCTGGCAGTTGGATAATCACTACATAGTTGTTTGCTCACTCACTCCCTTTCCCGGAGGGATGGGAGAGAGAATCAGGGGGGAAAAAAAGTAGAACCTGTGGGTTGAGATAAAACTATTTGCTAAGATAGAGAAAAAGGATAATAGTTATGACTATATATATATAAATGTATATAACAAGTGATGCTCAATTGCTCACCACCCACCAACTGATGCCCAGCTAGCCCCTGAGCAGTAGGAAGAGAAACGGATGAACTCCCACTCCCTTCAAACCTCCTTGCACTTGATGTCACATGGTATGGAATATCCCTTTGGCCAGTTCAAGTCAGCTGTCCTAATCCTGTTCCTTCCCAGTTCTTTGAGCCCTTTGCTGAGAACGGCCTTGGCTCTGTACAACGCTGCTTAGCAGAAACTATAAGCAGTGTTATCAACAGTTTTCTCCTAGAATCAAAACACTGCATCATAGCAGACACTCTTAAGAAAACAATTCTGTCCCAGCTGAAACTAAGACAATATCTACCCTTTATTCTATACCATTTACATCATGTTCAGGTCCCACAATTTCTATGCATCCTAATTACCATCACCTATCTTGCTTTTCTTAAAAACATATATACACATTATTTCCACGGTCTATGGGCTATCCATGTAAATTATCCATGGTATTCATTTAGTTCATAACTTTGAGCTCCATCTGTCATAACAGTCCTTCAGTGCAGGAGGGATGATTCAGTGTTGGATTAATGTATGCAGAAGCCAGCACTAGTCCCATTGGAGTATGCAGGAAGTTTGATTGGGCAGGACTAACTTGATTGGAAGATCCCCAAGTGTTGACCAACCAGGCGGCCTCTGCCAGACGCTTCTCTCAATGTTTAAATGTTCCACCGCCCATTGCTTTCAACATAGTTTTTAACAGTCCATTATATTGTTCAATTTTATCAGAAACTGGTGTATGATAAGGAATGTAATATACCTACTCAATGCCATGCTCTTTAGCCCAGGTGGTTATGAGATTGTTTTGGAAATTAGTCCTATTGTCTGACTCAATTCTTTCTGGGGTGCCATGTCACCACAAGACTGGCTTTTCAAGCAAGGCTTTTCAAGCAACTATGTTTTGAGCAGAAGCATAGGGCATGGCATATGTTTCCAGCCAGTGGTTTCTTCCACCATTATAAGCACATGACATTTGCCATGGCAAGTTTGCGTGAGTGTAATATAATCCAGCTGCCAACCTCCTCGTATTTATATTTCAGCCATTGTCCTCCATACCAAACAGGTTATATACACTTGGCTTTCTTAATTACAGCACATTTCACATTCACAGATAATCTGTGCAATAGGTTGGCCTTTGTGCTACCAGTTGGTCTGAGGCAAAGTTCCAAACCACTGGGGGTGCCCACCACCCTAGGCACCTCCCCATACCATTCCACACTCCCTGCTACTGTCCTGGTTTTATCAGTATTCCATATCATGACATCATGAAACAGGCTGTTGGGTGCAGAGACACAGTGCACTGTGAAGCTGTGTTTCTTGGCTTCTTTAGCAGTCACACGAGCTCTGATTCTCCCAGAGAAAGATACACTGACATGTACTACATTTCCCAAGGGCCTCCACATGATTTCCAATTCCAGATGACAAAGAGCTTTCTTGTTTTTTTTTTTCTGAAGCCAGCCCATAAAGCCTTAGACTGACTCTCCTCCCATTTACTTTTGGCTTGATTTATTCTTAATTACTCTGTATTATCTCAAAATCCTTTTAATAAATTATTTTCTCCTATCTCAATAGGGTTTTTTCCTCTTCCCCTCTTCTCCTGAGGGGAGGGAGGGGTGTCACACGATTAATGCAATAGCTACTCTGAACTATCCCACCTCAAGGCAGATCTCTGGGTGATATTCTTAAATATCTGTTTAATCTTAAACATAATCTGAAACACATTCACGACACGTAGCATTTGACAGTGTCCTGCACAACATCCTGGTCAATAAATAGGAGAAAAATGAATTTGATGGATAGACCACTTGCTGGATAGGGAATTGTCTGGATGGCCAAACTCAGAGAGTTGCAGTCAACAGCTCAATGTCCAAATGGAGACTGGTGATAAGTGGTGCTTCTCAGGGATCAGTGTTGGGACCAGTGCTATTTAACACCTATGTAGGCAACATGAACAGTGGGATCAAGTGCACCCTCAGCAAATTTGCAGATGACACCAAGCTGAGCAGTGCAGTTGAAATGTTAGAGGGAAGGGATGCCATCCAGAGGGACCTGGGCAGGCTGGAGAGGTGGGCCTGGGCCAACCTCATGTAGTTCAACAAGGCCAAGTGCAAGGTCCTGCACCTGGGACAGAGCAATCCCAAGCACAGATACAGGCTGGGCAGAAAATGGCTTGAGAGCAGCCCCAAGGAGAATTTGGGGGCGTCAGTTGATGAAAGACTCAACATGAGCCAGTAATATGCGCTTGCAGCCCAAAGGCCAACCACATGCTGGGTTGCATCAAGAGAAGTGTGACCAGCAGGTTGATGGAGGTGATCCTGCCCCTCTGCTCTGTTCTTGTAAGGCCTCACCTGGAGTGGAGCACTGTGTCCAGTTCTGGGGCCCCCAACACAAGACAGACATCAAGCTGTTGGAGATAATCTAGAGGGCCACAAAAATGATCAGAGGGCTAGAGCACCTCCCCTACACAGACAGGCTGAGTTCATAGAATCACCAAGGTTGGAAAAGACCTCCAAGATCATCCAGTCCAACTGTCCACCTATCACCAATATTTCCCACTAAACCACGTCCCTCAACACAACATCTAAATGTTCCTTGAACACCTCCAGGGTTGATGACTCCAGTATCTCCCTGTGCAGCTAATTCCAGCACCTGATCACACAAGGCCTCCTCACTCTTTTCTTTCTAACAGGCAGAACCAAGCTCCTCACTGCACACCATCACTTGCTGTAACAGCCAGCTGTATGAGGTTCCACATGATCAAGTGTGGGGTCCTGCACTTCGGTAACAACACCACGCAAAGCTACAGGTTTGGGGCAGAGTGGCTGAAAAGCAGTGTGGTGGAAAGGGATCTGGGGTGTTAGTTGACAGCCAGCTGAATGTGAATCTGGTGCCATGCAGCCAAGAAGGCCAATGCCATCCTGGCTTGTATTAAAAATAGTGCTGCTATTAAGACCTCCAAGATGATCAAATTCAACTGTCACCCCATCATCACCGTGCCCACTAAGCCATATCCCTAAGAGGCACACCAAGATATTCTTGAACACCTCCAGGGATGGTGACTCCAACACTTCCCTGGGCAGCCTGTTCCAATGCTTGACCTCTCTTTCAGAGAAGAATTTTTTCCTAATATCCAACCTGAACCTCCCCAACACAACTTGAGGCCATTACCCCTCATCCCATTGCTTAGTTACCTGGGAAAAGAGGCTGACCCTCAGCTCGCTACAACCCCCCTTCAGGAAATTGTAGGTGAGTTATAAGACCTCTCCTGAGCCTCCTCTTCTCCAGACTGAACAATCCCAGCTCCCTCAGCCGCTCCTCACAGGACTTGTGCTCCAGACCCCTCCCCAGTTTCATTGCCCTTCTCTGGACACGCTCCAGGGCCTTAATGTCTTTCCTGTACGGAGGGGCCCAAAACTGAACACAGCACTGGAGATGCAGCCTCACCAGTGCTGAGTACAGGGGGATGATCACCTCCCTGCTCCTGCTGGCCACACTACTTCTAATGCAGGCCAGGATGCCATTGGCCCTCTTGGCCACCTGGGCACACTGTCAGCTCATGTTCAGCCAAGCATTTACCAACACAGATCCCCTTCCTCTTCACAACCATCCAGCCACTCTGCCCTAACCCTGTAGCGTTGCATGGAGTTGTTGTGGCCAAAGTGCAGGACCCAGGAGACAGTATGATGCACTTGTATAGAAACAACCAGGGTAAGTTAATTTGCTCAAATTCAAGTGATCAGGAGCAAAACAGACTATTTTCACAGCCTTTTGCATCAAGCTTGACAGATTTGCTATGAATTCAACTATTTATTTCACTTCAACAGTTTGCACATTCATTAAAACACAAGATTGCTTTATTCTTTAGTGAGGCAGACCATACCATTTGCACCTGCTGAGTAAAAAGATAATGTTTGTTTATCAAGCTAATTTGAACATCATTTACTTCAGCCTGTTTAACTATTTTTAGAAAGTTCTTAAATACTAGCCTAATCATTCATGAGTCAGTCAATGACTAATTGCCTTGACTCTCCTCACATACAAACCAGGCTGCATGCAAGAAGAAAGCATTTCTCAAGGGAAACCAATCACATGCTCTGCTAAAAACTCAGAGCAGGCCTTGATGCAGTGACCACTTTCATAAGCAGCAAAAGCAAATAAATATTCATAGCATTACAGGTGTAAACCAAAGTACCATACTGCAGTATTACACAACTTCATGTTTCTCATCACAGCTAGCAGCAGTTCTTCTCAAGAGACTTCTCAAGTTAGCATACGAACTTTTATTTAAAGAGATATGTTTCTAGTGACTGAAGTGCAGCACCCAGAAAATGCTGTTTCTAAGAAACCTATCCATGCTAACTGCCACAGAGAAGCCAGCTAAGCACTTAAGTAGCCATGCTACTTATCTTTCAGCCTGGAACCAGCTCTGAACAGGAAGTCTAGGCAGAAGCAGCTAAGCTCAACAGTAGTAAGCACATCTACTGTGCTCTGACACTCAACCCAGAGAGCTAAGTACAGCATCAGTCTCCTACAGCTGAGACACAATCAGGATTGAATTAATTTAGATTTATAATCCTGTACAAATATAAGTGCATGATGTGCCTGTCTGTAAAGTGCCAATAATCTTGAATGAGCCAATGTAACCCCATTGCTGTGTTTTCCATCACATTATAATAGTCAGGTGGTGACAACTGTTTACAGGCTGGTTCAGCCCAGTTCCGTGACTAGCAGAGCAGAGGGATATGTAGATCCGTGCCTCCAGAAATGGGAAAAAGGGGACCCTGAATAATTAAAAACAGCAGCAACGATCTGAGGAGAAACAAACTAATTTACTAAATATAGTACTGGAATGCAAGAAAATGCACTATAATACAGTATAATTAGAATTGAAGCTAAGAAATCAAATATGATGAGAGACAGTGTCTGAAAGGTGGAAAGGCCTCATTATAAGGCTGAGGTGAGATGTGCAGTTCAGTTGAACAGCAGGGAAGAGAGCCAAAAGAACCAAGGAACATCAGGAGACCATGCCAGGGGTTGTGTGTTCCACCTGAGCAGGAATGATAACAGAACAGCAAACAGTCCTCTGGGGAATGCAGTAGTTCTTCTCTTCACCCAGACCCAGAACATTAACTCTTTAACTCCCAGTGCACTGCATGACGTTATGATGTGGAACGCTGATAACCAAAAACCATAAAACCATGTCGCTACAGGACTTGTTTCTCCAGACCTAATATGGTGTTTCAGGTGGAAGGAATGCTTCTGTGGCCAAAGGAATGGAAAAGAAGGCATTAGCAATGTCAATGGTGGCATACCATTTGGCTGCTTTTGACTCCAGTTCATACTGGAGTGCTAACATGTCTGGCATAGCAGCACTCAGTAGGGGGGGGGGTGACTTCATTCAGGCCACGGTAGTCCACTGTCAGCCTCCATTCTCCACTGGCTTTACGCACTGGCCATATGGGGCTGTTAAAAGGTGAGTGAGTTTTGCTGATCACTCCCTGACTCTTAGATTATGAATGGGGAGCAAGGAATCCCTATCGTTGCGGTTCTGTCATCTGTGCACCATTTTTATGACAGTCGGTACCTGCTGCTCTTACACTCATAGCAACCCCACAACAGACGGATCTTCTGACAGGCCAGGCTAAACAGCCAGCTGCTTAATGTTGTCTGCGTCTACAGCAGCAATTCCAAAGGCCCATCAATACCCCTTAGGATCCTTGAAATGCCCCCTTCTGAGATAATCAACACCTAGTACACATGGAGCCCCTGGGCCAGTCACAATGGGGTGTTTTTGCCAGTCTTTACCAGTGAGGCTGATTTTGGCCTCTAACACAGTCAGCTCTTGAGAGCCCCCAGTCACCACAGAAATATGAATTCATTTTGTCCCTTGGTGACTCGAGGGCATTGGATTGCGCAGTGCACTAATGTCATTAGGAATGAAATCGGAGCTATGTAGCATTTGCATCACAGCGTATTCTCTCAAATAATGGATGCCTTTTTCCATAGCAGTCCATTTCTTTTCCTCAGGCATCAGACCGTCTTTGAAGGGGTATCTTTCTTTTACAGCTAACAGCATCTGCTTCTAGAGGGTGAAGGCCTCATCCTGGCATGTACTCATGTCTCTGTCAATGGCTGAGTCCCTAGAAATTCTTCCCAGTTGGTGAGCTTCTCTACTATCTAGTGACGCACTGTTTTCCCAACATCAAAGTAACCAGGTGACAATAGGCTCATTTGGGTGCCATGGAAAGTCTTTTCTCAGACTTCGAATTTCATTCATTTTCAGAGATCAATCAGTAATGGTAATGTCTTGCTCACCTCCTTCTCTTTCAGGACTTCTTGCCCTAGTAAGCATTGGTGACTGTGATCTTATTGGGGGTCTCAGCTCTCCCTCTGGATGCCGTGGATTTGGAGGCGCTCCTCTGGACCTTTCTTCCTTTTCCCTTAGTGTCTGCTTCCTCTACTTTCTTCTCTGCTCTCTTCCATTCTAAGAGTTGAGATTTGTTTCACTTCCTGTCTTCTTACGAGGCAACTGACATCAATTGTGGTGCCTCCTGTTGTTGATCAAGGTGGTCAATTCCGATGCTCTCACTCTCCAGCTCAGCTCAGAGTCTGTCTTGTTTGATTATGAGCATTTAGTTCAGATTGGAGGGTGTCTCATTCTGTTTGAAGGCTGTTGAGTTTGGACTGAAGGGAATCTCACTTGGATTCAAAAGGTGTCTCATCAAGATTGGAGACTTTTTTTTTTTCAGCTCAGAGATCTTCCCCCTCAGCTTGGAGACACTCTTGCCAGGTTTTGAGATTCTCTCTCCTGACTAGGAGTAATTCCCAGTGTACTGCATGATCTTATGATGTAGAATATTAATAACCAAAAATCATAAAACCACAACAGGTAGCAATGTCTTAGGCTGCAGCAAATGAGAACAAGCCTAAATGCAGTAACAATGGACAAAAAACAAAGCTGCTTTCCTTTGAAAAACCTGAAGTAGGCAGGGATCTCCAGTGAAATATCCTTACCTCCACTGCCATCCCTTAAATGAGGTCTGGGAAGGGGTGGGTCCTGGCTCCACCCCTTCCGGTCACCTGGTGGCATTGCATGCACCTGAGCTCCTCTGGGTCTACCCTCCCTTCCCACCAGGTGCTCTGTCATTGTTTCAGGCCCTGACTTAGCATTTCCTTGATAGCCAAAAAGCTCTGATAAACCTGTGCAGACTACCTCCCTGTTTAGTGTCTACCAACTCACTGCAGAAACCAGCAGCATATCAGGAGGCATTCACTAGTGAGAGGCCTAAATTTGAGACAAAAGCATATTTTCACATTACTGCATAATGACATGCCTGTTAGCTCCATAGGCTGCTTTGAACAGATTAGGTTTAGCTTTGAGCTAAAATAAATGACAGTGCATTAGCTGATACATACCTGTCCTCACTCCTCAGGCTATTGTTTCTATGTTAGTTTGCTTTTTTGTTTGTTTTTTTTTTAAGTGAGGAGTCAAATTCAAAAAGCATTAAGCATCACATCATTCACTACCTCTTCACTCCTGACTTTTGTTTTGGATGGGACTCAGCATAATAATGAGGGTTTACTCATGAGTAGCAATTAATCAGGCTTCCAGCAAACAGCGCTGCAAGGAATGAGAATTAATGACAGATGAACCCTGCTAAGATTTAGTTTTCCAAGACAGAAAAAGGAAAAAAAATAAATCCCACAACCTGATCTAAGCATTAGCATCTAAATTTGAGTTTTGACCTGCTAAGGAAAGGGCAGTTAGAATTGTGTTCATTTCATGATTTCAGAACAGACACCATATGCCAACCATAACATGACAGGGCAGATCACTAAGGGCTGCACAGTACTAAGCTGCTACTTCTCACAGTACAAAGCAATCTTGCCCACAATCAGGAGAAATCAGTAGGTAGCCAGAATCCACCACAGCACCAGCTCCTTCAAATCTTTGTGCAACAGCTGTGTTACAGCAGGCAAAAGATCAGCTCTAACATTAAAATACACACTAACAAAACCAGGTCATTAGACAGGACTGCTGCTATAGTCACAAGGATGTGAAATTCAACTGCTTCAAGGTTTCATGATTCCAGAGTACTCCTACTGTTTGAACCACATCTCAAGTTTCTTTGCGTTAAGACACCACACAGACCTTATGATTGCAACATGTCCTTACGGAAATAGTTACTGAAGAGCACACTAGTTTGTGTGCAGTCCTCATCTTCTGAGGATCACCAGCAAGCTGTCTCCATGTTGTACCAACTATGCTCCATGTAAAATCTAACAAGTGTCTAGAAAAAAAGCCATCTACAAAATGTTTGTTCTTGATGATCATTAACGCATGGATGCTTAAGAATACACCTTTCAGACCAGATAGCTATACAAGAGAAAGTACAGTATTCTCATAACACTGATACTCATACCTACGTTCCAACAAGTTACCATGTAAATATTAACATGACATCTAGATAAAGCCAGAATCCTCAGTTTCCTGAAATATCTCCCAAATGCTGAAAAAGCTAACAAATGGGTAAAAAACAGGTTGATTCCTCTGCAGTGAATCACAAATACTTAAGGTACCATATACACCTCTAATAAAAGCAGAACCAGTAAAAAAGGGCTAAGTTTAGTACAAGAACCAACAGCACGGAAATTCCAATTTGTCACGGAGTTATCTCTAGATCTGTGTCTGTGACAGGGGGACAGCAGGCCCACTGACCTGAAATGGGGAAGGGGGGGGTTGCCAGCAGTTTACAGGCTAATTCAACCTGGTTCTGGGACTAATGGGACAGGGAACCCCCTGGGAAAGAGGGAAGGGTAGGGAGATAGGCCTAAAAACAGAACAGCAGCAACAATCTGAGGAGGAAAGTAAATTTATGAAATGTAAAATTAGAACACAAGATAACACAATATAATACAATATAATTGAAATTGAGGCTAATAAATCAAATAAAATGAGAAAGTGTCCAAAACCAAAGGCCTTACTCTAGAAATGAAGGTGAAAT
The DNA here is from genome assembly GCA_035772895.1 of Perdix hodgsoniae. NCBI lineage: Eukaryota > Metazoa > Chordata > Aves > Galliformes > Phasianidae > Perdix > Perdix hodgsoniae. The sequence continues at coordinate 48,327 of JAPSGF010000224.1, read as the reverse complement.
GGTCAGAGCACACACTGATGATATGAGCAGCAAGAAAAGAGAAAATCTTGTGACTTGCAAGGAGTTTTATCTTTCCCTCTGAATGTAAAGTTCTCTAGGATATGTAGTTCTCAGAGTTAACTAGACCAACCTATGCCTGTGAAAGGGGGGCAGTACCCTCCCCCAGCCCCACAAAATGGGAAGGGAGAGGAAAAAGGGATAGGAAGATGGGAGCTAGGCTCAAGGAAGGAAGAAAAAACAGTGGCAACAATCTGTGGAGGAAAACTTATTTTACTAACTATGATACTGGAAATGCAAAATAACACAATATAATAAAATCTAATTGAAATGGAGACTAATAAATCAAATTAAGATAGGAGAGAGAGTTCCCAAGACCGAGTCAAACCTGAAAAGCTTGGAATGGCCAGGAAAGCACCTCCAGCACCCACTGCCAGGCAGTAAGAGACCTCCCCACCCGGAAGGGTCAGATCCCATGGCTTCCATCATGTACCTGGAACATCAACACTTCAGTTCCAGTACACTGCATGATGTGCTGATGTGGAATACCAAAAACCAAAAAATACAAAATCATGATAGTAGTTCTTCTTCTCTAATAAGAACCAGGTATCTGGATAATCAGCAGTCCATGGACATAGAGCATTAACTCTAACTCCCAGTGCTTTATATGATGCTATGATGTGGAATACTGTCAACAGTTTACGGGCTGGGTATGGCCGGATTCCATGACTAGCATGGTGGGGAGGCCCACAGACCCACACCCCAGGAAAGGGAAATAGGAAAGAGGAAAAGAATAGAGAAATGGGCCTAAGAACAAAATAGAGGCAACAATCTGAGGAGAAACAAACTAATTTACTAAATAAGATATCAGAATATGGGGTAACACACTATAATATAATACAATATAATTAGAGCTGAAGCTAATAAATAAAATGAGAGAACGCATCCAAAAGCCAAAGGTCTTCCTCCAATGCTGAAACGAGACGATCCAGGGAGCTCACATTGCCAAAATCAAAAAGGGAGAGAAAGTGTTTTGTGGATAGCTCTTATCTTTCCTTCTGAACAGAAAACAGGCAAATAAATAATGCAAAGTCCTCTGGGGTATGTAGTATGTAGTTCTCTTCAGGGACAGGTACCTTGAACTTCAGCATTAACTCTTTAACTCCCAGTGCACTACATGAGATTATGGTGTAGAATACTGATAACCAAAAACTATAAAACCATGTGTACAATCAAAAGGTTTAATAACGAAATAAACAAGAGAGTTATGCAAAGTGAGGATAAAAGAGAACAGATAAGATGCTTACCCATACTGCAGACTTGCATGGGAAACTCCAGAGAAGCAGATCCCCAGCAAAGATCCTTCCCCACTGGCAGTCAGCACTTAAATGGGTCTAGGAGAGGTGCAGCCTGGCTCCACCCCTTCCTGCAGCACAGCTGAATTGCCTGCACCTGTGCTCCCAGGGCTGACATATTGCTCGCCTCAGGTGACCAATCAGAGGTTCAGGCCCTGACAGCCATACACCATGACAAATACTGATAACAAAAAGCATAAAACCATGACACAATTGTATCTAATTAATTGTAAGCAGCTGCATTAAATTTGAAGGCTTACCTATTATGAATAACAGCCAGAAAGAACCACTTCAGACTATTGAAAGACAAGAGGTTCTCAAGGTCAAACCAAAGCAGTGTAGCAAAACAAATGAAAGATGAGAATACAGGCAAGAGATCTGAGTATATGGATAGAGAAAGTTAGACACTGCAAGAACATCAGAGGAAACTTGTACAATTGTGTAACAATAACTCTCAAATAGCTCTAACACTACGCATATACTGCCTACCAGAAGATGGAAGAAATTAAAACAACTTCTATTTCTGTATCTAAGCACATCACAGATATGACACTTGATTTAAAGTGGCAGATCTGATTCAACTTGAGTGACAGATAAGCAATCATTCAGAAGTGTCAAACCAGAGAGGAGAAGAGCAGATCATCATAAATTTACAGTCTGTGTTTAGTGAGAATAGGAGTGTAAATGAAAAACTCTTGAAAGACTATAGTCAAAAAACATGCCAAAACTAACAGAGCAATCCAAGTTAAGCAATAAGATTAAATGGCAGAGGCAGGTTCACAGCAAAAGAGCACTCGAAAAACATGCTACAACTATGGCTGGGGAAATTTGTAGGAACAACTGACATCTGAAGAAAAGAAAAAAAGGACATGAAATACAGAGCAAGTTCTCCACTGTGAGATATTGCTTTCTATTTAGAGCCCTCAGGTGAATCTTGCAAGACTTATTTTTTTCAAATTCACCTTTATTTTTAAGCTATGGGGTTTGGGGTTGGTATTGGGGCCTGTCCTCTTCTATATCTTTATTGATGACCTGGATCAGGGCATTGAGTGCACCCTCAGTAAGTCTGCAGATGACACCAAGTTCGCAGGAAGTGTGGATCTGCCTCGGGGAAGGAAGGCCCTACAGAGGGATCTGGACAGGCTGGATGGCTGGGCTGAAGCCAATGGGATGAGGTTCAACAAGACCAAATGCCAGGTCCTGCACTTTGGCCACACCAACCCCAGGCAATGCTACAGTCTTGGGGCAGAGTGGCTGGAAGACTATGAAGAAGAAACAGACCTGGGGATATTGGTTAACGCTCTGCTCACCATGAGCCAGCAGTGTGCCCAGGTGGCCAAGAAGGCCAATGGCATCCTGGCTTGTGTCAGAAACAGTGTTGCCAGCAAGAGCGGGGAGGTGATCATCCCTCAGCAGGACCAGGGAGGTGATTGTCCCTCTGCAATCAGCACTGGTGAGACCGCATGATAATATTCGACCCCATCTTATAAGATTAATTTTTGAAAACTTGATCCTGAAGTTATTCAGTTGTTTGATCCAAGCCTCCATCCCAGCTACACAGCACCTGATGTACAACTACATGCTATTAAATCACAACACAGTAATAATCAGTTTGCAGCAGAAGTTGACTGTTTTGAGAATAGAAGCATAAATACAGCCCTGTCATGACAAATCTACTCTAGACATGCATGAATAGGTCTGAACCATAAAGTGATACCTGTCAACATATATAGCCTTATCCATGCAAGGATAAAATATGTTGACATTAAATGAAATGCACTCACACTGAACATTACAAATAATTTCAGGCTAGCTTTTTTTCTGGGTTAGTAGTAGGCAACATGACAAGTTTCTACTCAACACCAGTTTTGTGCCTGTTGCTGTAACCACTTCTACAGGACATCTGCCATCATCCATGAGTCACAACAGAGCACTGGCCACTTCTCTTGCTTAGCAGTATCTAAAGCCAGCTAGATGGCTATCACCTCTACAAATGGTCTTGATTCAATTTCTTCAGCAGTTTCTGCTATTTGTCATGTAGGACCCACACACCATTTATCACCTCTAATGCTTTCCCATAATAAGACAGGACACATAAGTGAACAAAGCTTACTTCTTTGCATTCTCTGGTTATACCAGTATGCTGTATCATGACATCTCTGTACTCAACTCTGGTGAGGCCGTACCTCGAGTACTGTGTTCAGTTTTGGGCCCCTCACTGCAAGAAAGGCATTGAGGCCCTGGAGTTTGTTCAGAGAAGGGCAACAAAACTGGTGAGGGGTCTGGAGCACAGGCCTTATGAGGAGCGGCTGAGGGAGCTGGGATTGTTTAGTCTGGAGAAGAGGAGGCTCAGGGGAGACCTTATCACTCCCCCACCTGAAGGGAGGTTGTGGTGAGGTGGGGGTTGGCCTTGTCTCCCCTGTAACTAGTGATAGGACTAGAGGGAATGGCCTCGAGTTGCACCAGGGGAGATTCAGTTTGGACGTTAGGAAATACTTCTCTAAAAGAGCAGTCAGGCACTAAAATGGGCTGCACAGGGAGATGGTAGAGTCACTGACCCTGGAAGTGGTTCAAGGAATGTTTAGTTGTTGAGTTGAGGGACATGGATTAGTGAGAGCTATTGGTGATAGGTGGATGGTTGGACTGGATGATCTTGGAGGTCTTTTCCAACCTTGGTGATTCTGTGATTCTATGATAATGCAACAGGCTGTTGGGTGCAGAGGCATAGCATACTGTGGAGCTGTACTTCCTGGTTCTCTAGCAGTCTCATGTGAGTTCTGATTCTCCAAGAGGATGATATCCTAAGATGTACTACATTTCCCAAGGGCCTCCACATGATCTCTGATTCCAGGTGATGGGAGTGAAGGTCCTTCCAGGTTCCAGCAGCACAGTGAGCAGCACGGTTGTAACCTCCCTCTCTCTCTCCCATTTGAGTTAATAATAAGAAGGAGAGCTACAATTAATATCTTAAATTTACTAGAAACAATAGAAGAATGTGTTCTCTCTCCTTATCTTAATTGGGTCATTTGTCACAGTTCCAGCCCAGTTCTTCCAGCGCAGTTCAACCTAGTTTCATGACAGGGGACAAAAGGATCCACGGTCTCATGCCCCGGGAAAAGGGTAGGGAAGAGGTAAGGAGATGGACCTAGATGAGAAAAAACAGTGGCAATGAGCTAAGGGAGAAAACTAATTTGCTAAAAATGATAGCAGAATGCAAGATAACACAATATAATACAGTATAAATAGAATTGAAATTAATAAATCAAATAAATGAGTGTCCAAAAAGCAAAGGCCTTATTCTAATGCTGAAGCTGAGTTCACACCACAGAGATGAGCAGAAAGAGAGCCAATCCTGTGACTTACAGGCAGTTTTATCTTTCCCTCTAAACAGAACAGGATTGCATTGTGGCATTCTCACTCAAAACCCTCTACAGAGAACCTAAGCAAGATATCAGGTATCCATCAGGTATCCTCAGGTATCCATCTCCAGAGAAGAGGCTGCAACTCTACATTTAAGCAGCAGATGAGATGCTGAAAGTAGCTGTGCAAAAATATGCCTATAATCATTTACAAGAGGTGACCAAGCCACATTTAAAGCCTCTCCTTTTGTTTCTGTTCCTCTCCACCAAAATATGCAAATGCAAGTTAAACTGCATTGCTTTAATAAAACTCAGACAAAATATCAGGGACAGAACAGTGGACTGAATAGATAAACAAGTTGGGTTCAATACATAAATCAGTAGCAGAAAGGACAGCAAGTTGAAATATGACAGCTCAATTTAAATGTCAGTTGTTTAGAATTAACTGCATATTAGTGCCAAAAACAGATCTGGAGATTCTTTCAAGCTTACTTTTCACACAGTCAACTTCACTGATCCATAGCACAAAGAACTGGCTAACAGCAAGTAGGCATTATAAAAACTGTTACAGCAAACCTATTAAAGCATTCAAGAAGCTCAAGGGGTACTGGATGGTGAACACAAAAACTTTTTAGAAGGAAATTGAAGATGTCAATCTGGCTTCTCAGTCGAGGAAAGAAATTTTGATTCTAAGAAGATATTGCCAAAAGAAAGTTGTGTACTTCAATTTTACAGTTGTCCAGGAGAAATTATGGCAGAAGTTCTTCCTCCCACCAGAGCTGGCACTAATGTCTCTGCTACCAAATGACAAGAAAGTCCCTCTGAGTAAGGGGAGGACAAGATAAGGGTTAACTCTTGTTTAGGAATG
>JAPSGF010000224.1:6155-27748 GCA_035772895.1 Perdix hodgsoniae | reverse complement strand
CTCTCTGTGTTTTACAGTTATTCACTACAAGGATTATATTCAGAGAGACTGCCAATGCAAAACCCAATCTGATACACCAGTCAAACGTAAGGAACTCAGAATATTCATAAGCCAGTCCAAGCACAGTGTCTGTGATGTTAACTGGGCTGAAAGGGAGCCAGGCAGATATCCCCATCACTGTCTTCCATGTGCTAAGAATGTATATAAACATTGTCTAAAACAAGGCAGCCGGAAGCTGGAATATAAGGATTCTCAGTCCTAGGTACAGGGCTTGTGAAGTAAGCCACTTCACCGCTGCCCAAAACATTGCCCAAAGTATTGCCCGCATTCTCCACCAAAAATGTCACGGGGTGCTCTCTAGAGCTCACTCGTGACAGCGGGGACAAAACCCGGGGAGAGACGGCACGAAGCGCCTCCCTTCTCATGCGGCGCAGCGCGGCCTGGCCACGTGCGCTCTGAGAGAGGGGAAAGAAAAAAATGGCGAGTGGGTCTAGGAGGGAAGCAATGAAAAGAAAGGAGTGATCTGAGAACGAACGGCAGTTTAATGAACCTAATGATACTAAATAACAACAGAGAGTTTCAACAAGGAGAAAATACAAAGCTAAACCTCACCGGCGGGCTGTGGGAGGTGGGAAGGCTCCAACCACGTTGTCTCCTCGCAGGGAATCGTGGGCGAAGACCCTGTTCCCTTTCCTGGCCACCCCTCCCCCACATGCCCAATTAAGGCAGTCCATAGGAAAGAAAAAAAAAACTCCTTAACTCCCATTATCCTGCATGGTGTTCTGATGTGGAATAGCAACAGAAACCAAAGAAATTACAAAACCATAACACATGGGCCTATTTCCCTGACGAAACCGCGCCGGATTACTAATGTAAGGCAGTATAGACTCCAGGGTGGGCAAGAAGAAATATCGAAAACGGTGCAGGAATTAGAAAAAGTGGGTATTATAAGACCTGCACAGAGCCCATATAACTCCCCCATGTGGCCAGTGCGAAAGTCGGATGGCACATGGAGAATGACAGTGGATTATAGAGAATTAAATAAGGTCACGCCGCCTATTCATGCAGCCGTACCTAATATTGCCTCTCTAATGGACGCATTGAGTAGGGAGATAAAAACCTATCATTGTGTCCTAGATTTAGCAAATGCGTTTTTTAGCATCCCAATTGCTGAGGAATCGCAAGACCAATTTGCGTTTACATGGGGAGGCAGGCAGTGGATCTTTCAGGTCCTGCCACAGGGGTACGTGCACTCACCAACATATTGCCATAATCTAGTGGCACGTGACCTGGAGGATTGGAAAAAACCCGATGCTGTTAATCTGTATCATTACATTGATGATCTCCTGTTGACATCCGACTCAATGGAGGCAGTAGGGCAGGCGGCAGATTCATTAACCGCCTATTTACAACAGAAGGGATGGGCTATGTATCTCCAAAAGGTGCAAGGTCCCGGCCTGTCTGTAAAATTCCTGGGGGTGGTTTGGTCAGGAAAGACCAAAGTACTACCCAGTGCTGTCATAGATAAAGTTCAGGCGTTCCCAGTCCCAACAACATCTAAGCAGCTGCAAGAGTTTCTGGGTATATTGGGTTATTGGTGTTCCTTTATACCTCATCTAGCACAGCTGCTGAGGCCGCTGTACAGACTCACAAAAAAGGGGCAGCTATGGGATTGGGGGAAAACAGAGCAGGATGCTTTTCAACAGGCGAAACTGGCAGTTAAACAAGCCCAGGCGTTGGGTATATTTGATCCTACCCTCCCAGCCGAGTTGGATGTTCATGTGACTCCACATGGCTTTGGTTGGGGCTTGTGGCAACGCCAGAGTTCTGTTCGGACCCCCATTGGGTTCTGGTCTCAGGTTTGGCATGGAGCAGAAGAAAGATACAGTATGATCGAGAAACAGTTATTGGCTGCCTATTCAGCATTACAGGCAGTAGAGCCAATAAGTCAAACGGCTGAAGTCATAGTTAAAACAACTCTGCCAATCCAGGGGTGGGTGAAAGATCTAACCCACCTTCCTAAGACAGGGGTGGCCCAAGCGCAAACAGTGGCACGATGGGTCGCTTACCTCAGCCAAAGGAGCAGTCTGTCTTCATCACCTTTGAAAGAAGAACTTCAGAAGATCCTCGGCCCAGTGACCTATCATAGTGATGCACCAAGAGAAACACTGGTCGCTCCACCAGAGAAGAGTCCCGTTCAGGAGGGGAAATATCCTATCCCTGAAGATGCCTGGTACACAGAAGGGTCCAGCAAGGGTAACCCAAGCAAGTGGAGAGCAATAGCATACCATCCTTCGACCGAGACAATCTGGTTTAACGAGGGGGATGGTCAGAGCAGCCAATGGGCAGAATTACGAGCTGTGTGGATGGTTATAACCAAAGAACCCGGTGATGGTATTTTGAACATCTGCACAGATAGTTGGGCTGTGTACCGGGGGCTCACTCTTTGGATTGCACAGTGGGCCACCCAGGAATGGACTATCCACGCCTGACCAATCTGGGGCATAGACATGTGGTTAGACATATGGAACACAGTTAAACACAGGACTGTATGTGTCTACCATGTTTCTGGTCATCAGCCCCTACAGTCACCGGGAAACGATGAGGCTGACACAGTGGCTCGAGTCAGATGGATTGAGAATTCATCATCTGAGAACATCGCCCGTTGGTTACATCAGAAACTACGGCATGCAGGACAATAGACAATGTGGGCAGCTGCTAAAGCATGGGGACTGCCCATACAACTACCTGACATTGTCCAGGCATGCCAAGATTGCGACGCTTGCTCTAAGATGAGACCGAGATCATTGCCCGAAACGACAGCCCATCTTGCCAGAGGACACAGTCCTCTCCAGTGATGGCAGGTTGATTATATTGGACCCCTTCCTCGATCTGAGGGGGCAAGATATGCCCTGACCTGCGTTGATACTGCGAGTGGGCTTCTGCAGGCTTATCCGGTACCAAAAGCAAACCAGGCATATACCATCAAGGCACTCACTAAACTGATGTCTGCCTATGGGACACCTCAAGTCATCGAGAGCGACCAAGGAACTCATTTCACTGGTGCAATGATACAGCGCTGGGCAGAAGAAAATAACATCGAATGGCGATTCCACCTGCCATATAATCCAACGGGGGCTGGTCTCATTGAACGTTATAATGGTATTCTTAAGGCCGCCCTGAAGACAGACTCCCAGTCCCTGCAAGGATGGACAAAAAGACTGTATGAAAGTCTGCAGGACTTGAATGAAAGACCTCGAGATGGCAGACCCAGTGCCTTGAGCATGTTGCAGACCACATGGGCCACCCCGCTTAGGATCCAAATTACGAGCACTGATCATCAGACAAAACCTCAGATCGGTAATGAAAATAATCTTCTGCTCCCTGCCCCTGAGAACTTAGAACCAGGCACTCATAGGATAAAATGGCCTTGGAAGGTGCAGGTAGGACCAAAGTGGTGTGGCCTACTTGCACCTTGGGGGAGACTGTTGGACGTGGGAGGCTCAGTAATCCCTCCAGTAATAGGTACATGGCCTACTGATATTGTGGTCAACACTCCGATCTTCATTGCTAAAGGGACCCCCATCATGTCCCTATGGCAGATCAGGACACCTCCTCCGATGCCTGATACAGTTATGCAGCCGCAGATATCTGGCCAAAAAGTGTGGTACAGGTGGCCGGGACATGCCCCAATACAAGTGGAAGTGTTGACCCAGGATAGAAACACGGCCTGTATCTTGCCCTGGAGAGCGGACCTACCCCTCCTGGTACCTCTGAAACATCTGTATTACTCCCCGTGAGCCTTTGAACCTTCAGGATCACCGGAAGGAACATAATACCAACAAGGCATTCCAGTATTACAGTCAGATCATGTGTGACACCCAGTGATGGCCTACATGGGACTGATGAAATTTAGGATGGACCTGCACCTCATGACCGCATGCCTCCAGTAACATCATCCAGCACTGGCCCATAAAAGAAGATCAACGATTCACCAATCGTCACTTGTCTTGAATTGTACCAACGTGCGTCGTGACGGGAACTGTATAAGCGTCGCGATATAATGGATCTCTGTAGTAGGGAAAGCTTACCCTATAGTCAACCTAATCATTTGGTTCACGCTGTGAAGGGGTGGAGTGTATGGGAGTTGCTGAATCACAGCCTGAACCTTTGATTAGTTATCTGAGGCAAGCAGTATGTCAGCCCTGGGAGCACAGGTGAAAGCAATTCACCTGTGCTGCAGGAAGGGGTGGAGCCAGGCTCCACCTCTCCTAGACCCATTTAAGTGCTGACTGCCAGTGGGGAAGGATCTCTTCTGAGAGATCCACTCCTTTGGAGCCTTTTTCAGCGAGCCCTCTGCACGGGTAAGCGTTCCACCTATTTTCTCTTTGTTCCCCTTGTGCCTAACTCTTTTGTTGGTCTATTTCCACACCTTGACTAGACATCAATTTTTGATTGTACCTTTCAATTATATTATTTTTCCTTGATTGTACAACAAGATAAGGGTTAACCATTGTTTAGGAATATAGGTAAGCAGGATGTGTGGTCAGATAAGAAAAGGACATCTGGAAACTCTGTTTACACAAGGAATGGGTCAGGATGGGATTACTTCTGTCAGAGACAGTGGGTCTTCTCCCATGACCATCAAAGGAGACCCCCACTGCTCATGGCGGGGCCATACGTTGATAAGTCAGGAATGTAATGAATATGTATGTAAATTGTGTATTTGTTTGGCCTATATCTGTCCCAAGCTTTTGCCCTACGCTGTGCGTGTTAGAAGGAATTATCCCCCACGCACCCAATCATACGCGTCTCATTGAATGAACGTACCTGCTTTATAACCTAACTCTGGGTTATAGAGTTTGATTCCGCAAATCACCTCATTTTAACCTAAATAGTTTCTTCTGGAAAAAAAAAAAAAGCACAGCTTTTACATCTTTACCTACTATTGAAACCTTGCACAAATATCTATTTTCCCCCTACTAGGAAACTAATGACACAGGATAATTCTGTACATTCTCAGTGTAAAAAATGAAGTATTTTTTGGTATTGCTGATAATCTGAAAGTTGCATTCTGTTGCAGAATGGATCAGGGAGCAGGGCCATGGCTCCCTGAAAGAACTGTACAAGCAGGGGCACGGCAGCTCTGAGTACATAGCAATGGAATAACACCAGATGTGGTAAGCGACGAGCTGACCTGGAGCTAAGTAGCAAACAACTGAAGCAGAGCTGTTTGGGGGTGGAATCCGAAAAACAAGGTGTGTGCTTGGGCGGGGTGCACTGTTGTCTAACTGCAAGGCTTTACCAGTGAGAAAAGGACAAGCGGACAAAGGGACATAAACAACTCATGTACTATATCAGTGAGCTATCTGCGCAATAAAGGGGAAGCTTTTTCACTCTCCTGGAGTCGAGTCTGAGTCCTGGCACCAGGTAGCGGTCGAGCATTTCGTGGGGGCTTCCCCCCCACAGCATTCATGCTTGCATATGTTCTTTTGATCAGTACTTTTTTACTCTGGGAAGAATAAACATAGCTTTGGGTTTCTATCTTCCATCTCAGCACACAGGTAAAAACCTTCATATGCTCTAGTTCAGGGGGATAGCAGCAGAGAGAAAATCCTATTTAAGTTAGTGACAAGATAGTCAAATGAGCAATTTTGACCAGCTTTAGTGATCAGCTGATTTACAGTGCTGATTTTAAAATTATGGCTTTGGTACTTGTCATGGTTTTATGATTTTTGGTTATCGGTATTCCACATCATAACATCATGTAGTGACTTGCGGAATCAAACTCTACAACCCAGAGTTAGGTTATAAAGCAGGTATGTTTAGTCAGCATTGCGCGGACGCCGGCTGCAAGGGGGATAGCTCCACCAAACTTGCACACCAACTTGTAAAATTGTAACACAGATATAGGTACACCTAATACATAGTCAATGATTTCTCGGACTTTAGATACATATTCAGTAGTTCTTTAGCATGCAGACCCCCTCTTGTTATCGCCCATCTTATCAGGGAGATGCAACTCCTCTTCTGGTATTTACAACCTCTAATCCCCTCCTCGCCTGGTGTCTCACTCCTTATCGGCATCCCCCCTGCTCTCCCAGACCCACTGTCTCCATTCTTTGTTATTCTGACTAACTAAATCATTCCTCTACAAACTACATTTAACTGTCCCCCTTTAGCCCCCCTTCATTCCAAATTCCAGCAGAGCCTCTGCTTCTTGCTTCACTGTTCATTCCCCCCTTTTCTTTAATCTAGCAGGATTCCTCTCCTGCTAGATCATTCCTTTTCCGGTCTGAAATATACCCCACTTTCCACGTGCTTTCTTAACTCATGTCTCTTCCATATTTCATATTCTCTTCGAGTATTTCGGCCTAGGCACATAGGACCTTTCACTACTATGCAGGTAAGGCCTATCAGCGTTACCAAAGTTACAAACACCATGAAGAGTTGTTTTAGCCAGCCTAAGTTGGGTAGCCAGCTAGTAAGTGTATCCCATAAGTCAGTCTGCCAATTTGTATTATCAAGACTAGATTCATGCAAGATTTTAGTTTGTCATGCACTGTGGTTTGTGGCACCAAATACCCTGTAGTGCATGTCCCAGTCCAATTTAGAGGTAGTGCGTTTCGTGCCTGCCCGTCCCCACACAACCACCAGTATCCGTGGGGTAAATTACATGTCTTATTCATGCTTTCCTGGTGGGTAACTGATGTTCCCATTCTTGCTATTCCTCCTCTCGGATCACATCCCTTACCTTGTTTCCACTTTCCAGCTTTAATGGTTCCTGGGACTGTTCTATAATTCCCATACTCCCAACTACAGCCTATCCCTGTTATATTTCTCCATCCAACCCCCACCCCATGTTCACTATTATGTTTCCTATCTACAAAAACAGACCTAGTAGAATTAATGACTAATAAATCAAATCTAGGACCCTTGTGTAGTCCATTTCCTACCCTAAATGTACATCTCCCTTGTTTTACCCAATTTGGCATTGTCCACCTTAATGCCACTATTCCATACATTGGTATCCTTCCCTCTCTTCCAGGAAGAGTCGTACAGACCCAGCAAGATCTGTTAAGGGCCCGGCCAATGTTTTCAGTCATTTTCAAATAACTATTTTCTTTGCCCGCTGTGACCATTGCCACTATCATGCTGAGAGTCACCAGGCACTTGTGCATGTTTCCGGATCTTGATCTTCAATGGTCCTTTTTCCTCTGCCGTCCACCGTTGTCTGGGGGTTTTCTTAAGACGTGTGTAATGAATCCACGGTGCCAGTCCCTCTACCTTAGCCGCTGTGTAGGTAGTCAGGAGTACTTGGTAGGGTCCTTCCCACTTGGGTTCCAAAGATGAATCTGGTATGGATTTAACATACACATAATCACCTGGCAATATGTTATGCACTGGGCCATCCAGGCCTCGTGCCCTGGTACCATTTTCTCAATTTTCTCCAGCTGCTTTGCCAGTCTGATCACATACTCACTTAAATCCCTTTCTCCAATCTGTACAGAAGCTCCCTTCTGTACCTACATAAGGTCGTCCATAGATGATCTCATATGGGCTTAACCCTTCCTTGGTTCGGGGTTTAGTTCTAACTCTTAGCAATGCTAGGGGCAAAGCCTGTGGCCAGGACATCCCAGCCTCTTGCCCAAGTTTTACTATTTGTAATTTGATCAGATGATTCATTTTTTCCACCTGGCCACTTGACTGTGGCCTATATGGTGTATGTAGCTGCCAATCAATTCCCAATAGGGTACTAACTTGTTGAACCATTTTAGCAACAAAATGAGGGCCCCGGTCTGATGATATTGCAGAAGGAACCCCGAACCTCGGAATTATTTCATGTAACAACACTTTTGTTACCTCACGAGCCTTATTAGTCTTACAAGGAAATACCTCTGGCCATCCTGAAAAGGTATCAGTTAACACCAGCATGTACCTGTACCCCCCTTTTCTTGGCAATTCTGAAAAATCAATCTGCCATAACTGTCCTGGAAAATTTCCCTTCCCTATCTGTCCTAATAAGACTTTGTGGCCTGACTTTGGGTTATTTTGTAGGCAGACTTCACACTGCTGAGTTACTTGTTTAATAGTAGTATATAGATTCCGGGCTACTATTCGTTGAGCTAGATATTTGAATAGTGCCTCCGTTCCCCAATGTGTTTTTCTGTGTTCAGACATTACCACAGCCCATAACAAGGTTGTGGGAATGACTATTTTGCCCTGTGGGGTAGTTATCCATCCTCCATTCCCCACCTTCCCTTCTAAGTCTTTTATGAGATTTTTGTCTTTCTTTGTATATTTGGGTTTACTATCAATTTGGATTTTACCATCTGGGATCAAGGAATACAATTCCACTGGATTCTCCTCTGCTGCCCTTTTTGCCTCTCGGTCTGCAAAGGCATTCCTTATGTATTCCTTGTCGTACAAAGCTGCTGCCATCTATGTACCATGAATCTTCGGCATCCTCTAACGGTTCCTCCCTTAGATCTGACCGACTGGAATACACTGCTTCGATGGTTTCCGGGCAGTCGTGCGTTACTGGTTCCCCTGAGGTTCCATAGAGGAAAGATGCCGGGTTGATGATGTTAGTTACTACTATCTCTATATCGTCTTGTTCCACCAAGACAGCTTGGTATCTGAGGAACCTCTGTGGTGATAGCCAATGTCCCCCTTTCACCTCTAATACTGCCAAAACAGTGTGTGATATAAGTATTGTGATTTTCTGGCCCAGAGTGAATTTGCATGCCTCCTGAATATTTAGTACCAGGGCAGCTATTGCTCTCAGACAGCTGGGCCATCCTTTGCTTACTTCGTCCAACTGCTTGGAGAAGTAGGCTACTGCCCTACGGTAGGGTCCCAGGTTCTGAGCCAAAACCCCTAAAGCTATTCCCTGTCATATGAGAATAGACAGAAGGGTTTCGTTGGGTCTGGCAGCCCCAAAGCAGGGGCCTGCATGAGTTCATGTTTTAGTTGTTTAAAAGCTCTCTTGGCTTCCCCATCCCATGTAAGAACATTGGGGTTTGTGTTAGTCTTTAAAAGTGCAAAGAGTGGTTTTACCAACAGTCCATAGTCATGAATCCAGAGCCGACACCAGCCCGTCATTCCCAGGAACGTGCATAACTCTGTTGCAGTTCTTGGCTCGGGAGTTTGGCAGATGGCTTCTTTTCTTGCTGCTCCCAGGGTCCTCTGTCCGGCGGAGATTTCATAGCCTAAATAAACTACTTGCTGCTTGGCTACTTGGGCCTTCTGTGGGGAAACTCGATATCCATTAAGTCCAAGGAAATTCAACAGACTAATAGTCCATGCTAAGCATGTTGGTTCTGTTTCTGTTGCTATTAAGAGATCATCCACATACTGCAATAAGACTCCTTTCCCGAAGGGACGTTGCCATTGCTCTAAGTCTTTGGCTAATTGATTCCCAAAAATTGTTGGGCTATTCTTGAATCCCTGGGGGAGTACCGTCCATGTAAGTTGTGTCCTCCTCCCTGACTTGGGATTTTCCCATTCAAATGCAAAAAGCAGTTGACTCTCCGGGGACAGAGGCAGACAGAAGAATGCATCCTTAAGATCCAGCACGGTAAACCAGGCCAATTCATTGGATAACTTAGTGAGTAAGGTATATGGGTTAGCTACCAGAGGATACAGATCCTCTGTAATTTTGTTAATTGCTCCTAAATCCTGTACTATTTGATAACTCCCATCTGGTTTCTTAACAGGGAGGATTGGGGTGTTATATTTTGACTCGCATTCTACCAGCAGCCCGTGTTTTAGGAATCTTTCAATTATCGGCTGTATTCCTTCCCTGTCCTCTGCCTTAAGGTGGTACTGCTTAATTCGTGGGGGACTGGTTCCTTGTTTAATTTGAATTACAACAGGGGAAGCATTCTTTGCACGCCCAGGAGTTTCAATTGCCCAAACCCCTGGGTATACCTGGTTAGTCACTTCTTCAGGGATTCCTGTGTTCCCTTGAGTAGTTATAAGTGCTACACTTAACACCTCAATCAAGGAGTCATTCTTCACCTTAAATTTCATTTTCCCTGATTCAAACTTTATTTCTGCCCCCAACTGTTCTAGTAAATCTCGCCCTAAAAGATGGTGTGGCGAGTTAGGCAGATATAAAAACTTATGTATCCCTACTTGCTTTCCCACCTTATATTCTAAGGGTCTAAGAAAATGAGCCTTTTCAGGTCGGACAGTGGCTCCTTTTACAGTCATAAAGTCATTGATTATTGGAGTTAACTCTTCATTTAAAACCGAAATTGCAGCACCCGTATCTTACTAAAAACTGCATACTCTGCTGTCGTTTCCCTAGCTTTATTCCAACCAGTGAATCTGCTAGGGTAGAATCCCCTGGTCCCCGTCAATCTTCTACAGGAGCTTGGATCTTATTCCAGGCTCCCCTTCTTCCTCCCTGCTTCGTTCTGAATGCCATTGGTATTGCATTCTTAGCTCTTCCTTGGGTTCCTACCACCCACACCCCAGGCTAAACCTGATCACCTACTTCGTCTGAAATCCCAGTCCCAGCAGGGGAAGTGATCAGTGCTAAACTAAGTACCTCTATTAACTGTTCTTCTTTTACCCTAGACTCCCATCTTCCTTTAAACTTTAATTCAACTTCCAGTTGTTCTAGTAAATCTTGTCCTAGACAAAATTTGTGTATTCCTACCTGTTTACCTATACTAAATTGCAAAGGCTTAACAAAGTCTTTTTTTTTTTTTTTTTTTTAACTTTTGGCCAGTGGTTTCCCTTACAGTTACAAATTCATCATTTACTGGAGTTAGAGACTCCAGTACTTACTACAAATTCCACACTTAGCATCAATTCCTTCCTAACCTTGATTTTCTCCATCCTTAACTGTTACTACATCTCTTACCAAATCCTTTCTGCACTTTTCTGCACTAACCGCTTTTCTGTTCAATGGGGGCAGAACCCTTCTGGGCCCTTCCAGCCCCCCCACACCCCTTACCTCTTTCTGAGAGAACCTCTGGGTCCTACAGCCCTACTCTAGCACTGCAGCACTAACAGCTGCTGCTATTTTACATCACTCACTTCCCCTTGGTCCTGACATCCGTTACACCTTGCTCATCTTTGCCTGTCTCAGCCTGTGTCTCTCCCTAACTTTTTCGCTTTCCAAACTCTCATCATTACATAAACTACTAACATTATATTTCAGTTTCACCTCCTCCTCTCCAAAGGTTTCCAGCGCTAACACCGGGATTTCCTAGATCTCTTGCAGATGAGGGCTATTCCCACTTACAGTGCCCTATCTTCTATCTCCCCCCCCTTACCAGTCTGGCCCCGGCTCTCTGCCAGCAAGGGAAGCAGTGCGGGGGAGGGTTGCTGTCATGCCAGAGCAGATAAACTCACTTTGTCTTTAATTCTTTTTCCCCTATTCCACTACTTTTGCCCCAATTATACATCCATATACCATTCACAATTACACTTTCTTATACCGTCAAAACAGTTTGTCCCATTCCTTTCAAAACCTACAGTTCAAACAATACAATTCTTCAGTTTCCATAAAACACCCTTAATACCATATAAACTTCCCTAAAACAACCCCCAGTGTTCCGTACACCAATTGCAGTGACACTCAGGACACTGAGTGGCACCACCAACCCCGATACATTTCTTCACACCCTAGGCAACATATAACATAAATGGGGAACACAAAGAACAACTTTCACTTCGTCCATCTCCGGCCGTTTCCCTCGTGGGAGAACGAAACCGCGGATCAGGACTCCGCTCTCGCTCCGTAGCGCGGCTATGTCTCACTCACACCACATTCACACAACGCCGGCTCAGTCAAAATAGAAGTTCGGAATTTCTTAGTTCGCAGTTCTAATTTCCTCAGAGGATACCCCAAATATTCTGATGGTATTCATTCAGATACACGGTACCAAACATTTACAACAGATGGTAATAGCAATTGCACAACCTATAACTCCTGTTATCACAACCAGGAGAACCCAGATGACCATTTGACAGGATACCCACTATATCCTGTCCCCTTACCCCGCGTATGACTTACAAGGTCCATTTGTGGGCACTCCCCCAAGGAGCTGCTCGCCAGAGCCTACCCACCGCAGCCGGCAACCTACCAAACCTGTGAGCTCACTAACCCAGGGGCAGCACAAAGGCCATCCACCCTGCGTAGGACGTCTCCTCACGGCTTATGGGCTTCTTTCCTTCCCTAAACGTACCAGGTCTGCTGATAGATGGTCCTTGTCTGCTCCTGCAGTGATCGGATGAGGAAGGGGAGTCCTTCCGAGCAATCTCGGGGCGCGCCAAAGGCGTCCCCCCCTCTCAGCCGGTCCTGCAGCCGAGCAGAGATTGTCCCATCTGGGGTGCCAAATTGATTTGCGGAATCAAACTCTATAACCCAGAGTTAGGTTATAAAGCAGGTATGTTTAGTCAGCGTTGCGCGGACGCCGGCTGCAAGGGGGATAGCTCCACCAAACTTGCACACCAACTTGTAAAATTGTGACACAGATATAGGTACACCTAATACATAGTCAATGATTTCTCGGACTTTAGATACATATTCAATAGTTCTTTAGCATGCAGACCCCCTCTTGTTATCGCCCATCTTATCAGGGAGATGCAACTCCTCTTCTGGTATTTACAACCTCTAATCCCCTCCTCGCCTGGTGTCTCACTCCTTATCGGCATCCCTCCTGCTCTCCCAGACCCACTGTCTCCATTCTTTGTTATTCTGACTAACTAAATCATTCCTCTACAAACTACATTTAACTGTCCCCCTTTAGCCCCCCTTCATTCCAAATTCCAGCAGAGCCTCTGCTTCTTGCTTCACTGTTCAGTAGTGCACTGGGAGTTAGAGTTAATGCTCCAGGTCTGGGTACATGTCCCAGAAGAGAGCTACTACATCCCTGTCTCTCTCCAATTTATAGGAGGGAAATGAGGTTCTTTTAATATCTGTATACCCAGCGTGAGATTAAGAAATAACGGTTCAAATGTTAGTCCAACCAGTTTATTATAAATCCTAATCAGAGAGATGGGGAAGGGAAGGAGGGCGATAGAAAAGAAGCAAGAATCACGTAAAGTGGGGATAGTCACCACCAGGATCCAGCAGCAGTCCCGTTGCACACCGTTTTGAAGGTCTGAGGCAGAAGCAGCAGGGGGGAGAGCAGCAGCATGGCCAGCCTTGGGCAGCACCGCTTCACGGCCATTAAGCTGCAGCTTCTCTCTAGTCGCCCCTGGCCTTGTCCATCTGTGTCCCTCAGACAAAGGATTTCTCAACCCCTGCCCAGGACTTGCCTGGACTTGTTCGTCTCTGTCCCCAGCAAGCTTTGAGACAATGATGATGCAAAATAGTAATCTCTTACACCACCCCGTGACTCAAAGGTTGCTTTAAAATGGGACACAGATGATCCATGATGGTGAGAAACGCTAGCAAGCATAAGGGTAAAGGAGGGAAGGGAGCAGGGAATCAAATGTTTCATACAATCATTACAAAAGATTTTTCAGGCTTGGCCCTGATGTGCTTGACATCAGTAGAGGAGGTTACAGAGTACATAGATGATACTACACATTGTATACAACATTACCACTCACAACACAAAACATAGTAGTTTTGTAGCCAAAATACAAAATGTAATAAGAGGTATATTTAGCATTCTAGTGTGATCAAATTTTCAATATTTCTGTCACAAAACACAAATTATTAGAGTCCTTTCTGTGTTCAGTCAAGGTCCACAGGAGTATTCTGTAAAATAAAATGAGACACCGACTTGCCCTTTTTTGAGGCTTAGTTAATATGGTTAAAAACTGAGGGAACAATCCAGCAAGTGTTTTTTATATTCCTTTTTCAGGGTGTCCTTGGTCTTCCAAGGATATTTGTTAAGGGATTCCATTAAGGTTAGGGAAACTGGCCTCAGATTAGCCGAGTCAATCGACACAGACTGGCCTGGGAGATATGTGTTTCCCTGGCTTATCAACCACTGGATCACAACTCAGCGATAACAGGCAAGAGTGATGAAGCCTTTGGACAGAAAATGTTAAATTGAGGATCTTGTTTCTCTTTGTTGTGAGTTTTGTAATACATCCACCCTTCACTGCCCCCACCCAGCTCACTTGGGAGGGGCGAAGACATCAGGTTTCTGACTTGGATAGCCGTTCAGGTTCCTCAGGTGAAGCCCTAGGACCTGGGATTTTGCTTTCCTCAAGATTCTCGAGCTTTTGTTCTGGCCACCACTTAACTAATTTCTCTAACCTGACTGCGGGTAATCCGTTCATCAAATCTCATGGAACACCCTTTTTCCAGCCCAGTTTCCAGAGACGATTACGTTTATGAAAGATATTCTGCCTACCAGATTTTACTGGCAATGAGACCCTTCCAGACCCACTGAGCTTTGGGCTGGGTGGCCTGGGAGCAAGGCTGACTGCTGCAAGTCTTACTTCCCTTGGCTTAGATTTACTGGGAAAAGAAACCACTGGCCCATATTTTCTTCCATAGTTAATTATCTCTTGGGCAACCTCCCCCCACGTCCATACTTTGCATCCTGACTGCAGATGGTTGGGGGTTACTGTTTTTTCTAACACTACCCAGGTTCTCTCTCCCTGAGACACAGCTTGTATCCTTGCTTGTAATTGTATGCCTATGGGTTTCAACAATTCTGGAAGCCCTCTAATTAAAGGGGTCCTTCTCTCAGGATCAACAGGCATCATCATGGGTGATTCATCATGACGTGGCTGCAGCTTTCTGTCATACATCAGTTGGAGACAAGCAGCCTTTTGAACACTCTCTACTAATCGGTCAGTTGTTCCAGTAATGGCAAGAGTTGAGACCACCTGCCCAATAGGCAGCCCTCTGTATTAAGGACCAGGGAGCGCGATTGCTACCGGTAGTTAGAAATACTACTGGTCCCCAATAACCTTCTGCTTACTTTTCCATCAACCAAATCTGGTTGCCACCAGTGAGACTACCTGATTTACAAAATCAAACTCTATAACCCAGAGTTAGGTTACAAAGCAGGTATGTTTTCATTCAGCATTTGGCGCCAAGCTGGGTGCAAGGGGGATAGCTCCTCCAAACTTACACACTGTAGGACCAAAAACTTGGTACAGATATAGGCCAAACTAATACATAATCAGTATTTTTCCCAGAATTCACATACATATTCATTACATTTCCGAGAACCCATCAGCATATAGTCCCTCCCTCTTGCACGTGCGCTGTGGGCAGTGGCAGTCTCCTTCTGGTCATGGGATAAAGGCTCATTGTCTTCAACAGAAGTAATCCAATCCCGACCTGTTCCTTGTGTGATGTCCTTCAAGTTTATAATAGAGTTTCAAGATGTTCTTTTCTTATCTGGCTTCACATTCTGCTTACCTGCATTTCCATACAATACTTAACCCTTATCTTGTCCTCTCTTTACTCACATTCCTATACAATGGTTAATCCTTACCTACTGCACATCCTGCTTGTTACATTCTTTCGTCTTGGCTTCCTTTACAGCCAGCCCATGTTTATCCTTCATCCCCTAACTCAATCCCCCTTTTTTCTTGAACCTAGCAAATTCTTTTGCTAGATTATTCCATTCCGGAAAAGGGAAGTTTTGAAATAACTCCCACTTTCTTGTGAACTGCTTTCAGTCGACTGCGGGCAAAACTCATCCTGGGTCCTGCAAGGCCTATTGTACTTCCACCAGAAGGAGACCCCCATTGCCCACGGCACATGTGCAAGAGGGAGGGACCATATGCTGATGGGTTCACAGAAATGTAATGAATACATATAAGAATTCCAGGAAAAATACTGATTATGTATTAGTTTGGCCTATATTTGATATTTATTTTTTCAGCCTGATATCCTATATTTAACATGCTGTCATGGTTTTATGATTATTAGTTATCGGTATTCCACATCATAACATCATGTAGTACACTGGGAGTATAACTGTTAATGCTCAAGTTCCGGGTGCCTGTCTGGAAGAGAACTACATTCCCCAGGGGGCTTTGTGGTCAGAGAGGAGACATAACTCCTGGCAAGGTCACCTGATGCACTTTTCTTTGTCTGCTCTTCTTTGTCCCTCTGCTGCTCAACTGGACTGCACATCTCACCTCAGTGTTATGGTGAGGCCTTTCCACCTTTCAGGCACTCTCTCTCATTATATTTGATTTATTAGCTTCAATTCTAATTATATTGTATTATGCTGTGTTATCTTGCATTCCAATACCATGTTTAGTAAATTAGTTTGTTTTTCCTCAGGTTGTTGCCGCTGTTTTTAATTATTTGGGGGTCCCCTGTTTCCCTTTTCTGGAGGCATGGATTTTGCGAAATCCTTCCACCCCACTGGTCACTGAACTGGGCCGAACTAGCCCTCTTCAAACCTGAACCTCAGCCCTGTTCTGCAAACCTATTTGCAGAAAGAGCTGCTAATTTTACAGAAATTGTGATTTTTAAGCAGGCTCTCAGTCTCTCCTATGAATCCTTTATGCAGTTTTTGAATGCTCATCTGATCACATTTTCAACCTCCCTGAATGTACTGTTCATCATTTCACTCAGTATCTGTATTTATTATATTTTGAGGAAGCCATTCCCAAAACCAGAGAATACTGAGTGACAGGGAGTGTGGAGTGGCTTGGGAGAGACACTAGAGAGATGGACATCTTCGGTGTCATGGTATTTTACTCCTGAACACCCAAAAGACCCTGAGAGCCTAAAAAGATATTTGAGACAGGGATGTTGTGGCTCAGGCAGATCTGAGGAGGCACAAATGATTTGGGGCCTGGTTAATGCTTATTGGGCCTTATTCAATACTATCCTAGAGACGAAGAGAGTTTGTGAAATTGAGTCAGTGTCTGAGAGCTGAAAGGGAGAGTCTCAGGGAAACAGTACAAAATGAGCAAGAGAGTCTCCAAGCTGAAAATGAGAGTTTCCAGGAGAGAGTCCGAGCCGAGAGGGAGAATCTCCAGGTCCAGAGAGTCTTCTAGTCGAGAAACATATTCTCCAGATCCACAGAGATCTCCACGCTGATACGAAGTATCTCTGGGTTGAGAAAGAGAGTCTGCTAGTCAGGAGAGAGAATCTCAAAACCTGGCAAGAGTGTCTCCGAGCTCATAAAGGAAGTCTCCAAGATGAAGGGGAAAATCTCTGAGCTGAGAGAAAGAATCTCCAATCTTGATGAGATGCCTTGGAATCCGAGCGAGACTCCCTCCAATCCAAACTCGATATCCTCCAAACTGAGCGAGACACCCTCCAAACTGAACTGAATACTCATAATCAAACAAGAAAAACTCTGAGCTGGAGGATGAGAGCATTGGAACTGACCAACCTGATCAACCACCAGAGACACCACAATTGATGTCAGTTGCCCCTGTAAGAAGACAGAAAATGAAACAAACCTCGACTCAGTTAGAACAGAAGAGGAGGAAAGAGGTCCAGAGGAGTGGCTCCGAGATCCAGGGGAAGCGCCCCTAAGTCCAGGGGAGGGGCCCTCAGTAAGACTGCAGTCACCAACACCCCGGGGGGCAACAAGAAGCCCTGAAAGAGTAAGAGGTGAGCAAGACATCGTTACCATTGTTGATCAATCTCTGAAAATGAATGAAATTTGAAGTCTGAGAAAAGACTTTTCACATCACCCAAATGAGCCTACTGTCACCTGGTTTCTTCAGTGCTGGGACAATGGGGCCAACAGTGCATGGCTAGATGGAAGAGAAGCTCGCCAGTTGGGTGGCATTGCTAGGGACTCAGCCATTGACAGAGGTATTAGTACATGCCAGGATGAGGCCTTCACCCTCTAGAAGCAGATGCTGTTAGCCATAAAAGAAGGATACCCCTTCAGAGACAATCTGATACCTGAGAAAAAGAAATGGACTGCTATGGAAAAAGGCATCCGTTATTTGAGAGAATACGCTGTGGTGGAAATGTTACATAACCGCGCATTCGATCCTGACAATCCAGACTAAGAGCATGATTCTGAGAGAGTCAGGTGTACACCAAATATGTGGCACATTTTCACAAGGACTGCACCAGAAAGGTACGCCAGTACATTAGCAGCAATGTATGGCAGAGGGGAAAGAAGACCCCTTATAAATGAACTGATTAATGGACTTCAAGACTTTGAGTTACATTTAAGCCCTCTACAAGCTTGTGTTTCAGCCATTGCAAAAGTAGCTGAAAAACTTGACTGAATAAAGAGTAATCAAGAAGATATAATAGACAAACTGCCAACCGTGCCTAATGCTGACGGATCCATAGTGGTAACAGAAACATCCAGTGGCGATCGGAATTCCCAAAACAGTCTACTGGAGGGTCTGATCAACTTGGTTTCCTACCAGCCGGTGTCATCCAACGTCTCAGCAATCAGAAGAAGATGACCTCCTGCTCGAGCAAGTGACAACAGTAAGACTACGTCGCGTTTTGCCTTGTGCTGTTACCTACGTGACCAAAGAGAAGACATGAAGAAGTAGCATAAACAACCCACTCCTGCACTTCAAGCACAGGTAAAAGAATTACAAGACAAATCAACCACCAAGGTGAACTTATCCAAAATGGAGATTGCTCCAGTTGCTGCAGACAACCGAGGTAACAAATAGAGGGGCCCTGCCCCCAGCTGGGGGGGGAGAAAAGGATAACAGTGTGTATTGGACTGTGTAGATTCAATGGCCTGGCACCGAAAGGACAGAATCAATTTATATTCATGGGGTGACTGGGAGTTCCCAAGAGCTGACTGTGTTGGAGGCTGAAATCAGCCTCAATGGTAAAGACTGGCAAAATCACCCTATTGTGACTGGCCCAGGGGCTCCATGTATAATAGGTATTGATTATCTGAGAAGGGGATACTTTAAGGATTCTCAGGGGTATTGATGGGCCTTTGGAATTGCTGCTGTAGACATGGAAGGTGTTAAGCAGCTGTCTGTTTTGCCTGGCCTGCCAGAAGATCCGTCTGTTGTGGGGTTGCTACAAGTGGAAGAGCAACAGGTACCAATAGCTACAAAAAAGGTGCACAGACGGCAGTATCGCACCAACAGGGATTCCTTGCTCCCAATTCATGAGTTGATTCGTCAACAAGAGAGTCAGGGAGTGATCAGCAAAACTCACTCGCCTTTTCACAGCCCTATATGGCCAGTGTGTAAAGCCAGTGGAGAATGGAGGCTGACTCTGGACTACCGTGGCCTGAATGAAGTCACCCCCCCCACTGAGTGCTGCTGTGCCGGACATGTTAGCACTCCAGTATGAACTGGAGTCAAAAGCAGCCAAACGGTATGCCACCACTGACATTGCTAATGCTTTTTTCTCCATTCCTTTGGCCAAAGAATGTAGGCCACAGTTCGCTTTCACATGGAGGGGCGTTCAGTATACTTGGAACCGTTTGCCCCAGGGGTAGAAACACAGCCCAACCATTTGCCATGGGTTGATCCAAACTGTATTGGAACAGGGCAGTGCTCCTGAGCACCTGCAGTACATTGATGCCACCATTGTGTGGGGCAACACAGCAGGGGAAGTTTTCAAGAAAGGAGAGCAAATAATCCAGATCCTTCAGCATGCTGGTTTTGCTATTAAGCGAAGCAAAGTGAAAGGACCTGCTCAGGAGATTCAGTTCCTAGGTACAAAGTGGCAAGATGGCCGGCGTCACATCGCGACAAACGCAATGCACAAAATCACTGCCATGTCTCCGTCCACTAATAAGAAAGAGACACAATCTTTCTGGGCATAGTGGGTTTCTGGAGAATGCAAGTTCCAAACTATAGCTTCATTTTAAGCCCCCTTTATCAGGTGACACGGAGGAAGAATGATTTTGTGTGGGGTCCTGAGCAGCAGCAGCTTTTGAACAGCTTATGCGGGAGATAGCCCATGCGGTGGCCCTGGAGCTAGTATGGGTGGAGCAGGATGTAAAGAACATCCCCTACACTGCTGCTGGAGAGAAAGGTCCCACTTGGAGTTTGTGGCAAAGAGCCTCAGGAGAGACCTGAGGCTGACCCCTGGGATTTTAGAGTTGGGCGTACAGAGGGTCAGAAGAGTGCTACGCTCCAACTGAAAAGGAGATCTTAGCCGTGTATGAGGGGGTTCAGGCTGCTTCCAAAGTAATCAGTACTGAAACACGGCTCCTTCTACAACTGCAATTGCTAGTGCTGAACTGGGTGTTTAAAGGAAAGGTTCCCTCCACCCATCATGCAACTGATGCCACTTGGAGTAAGTGGATTGCATTGATTACACAACGAGCACAGATGGGGAATCTCAGCCGTCCAGGAATCCTAGAGGTCATCATGGACTGGCCTGAAGGTAAAAAGTTTGGAACATCACCAGGAGAAGTATCACGAGCCAAAGAGGCCCCACCATACAATGAATTACCAGAAAATGAAAAAAAAATGCCCTGTTTACAGATGGGTCATGTCGTGTTGTGGGAAAGCATCGCAGATGGAAATCTGCTGTGAGGAGCCCCACACGGCAAGTTGCTGAGGCCACTGAAGGGAAAGGAGAATCAAGCCAGTTTGCAGAGGTAAAGGCTGTCCAACTGGCCTTAGATGTTGCTGAACGGGAGAGGTGGCCAATGCTTTATCTTTTCACTGACTCATGGATGGTGGCAAATGCTCTGTGGGGGTGGTTACAGCAGTGGGAGCAAAATAGCTGGCAAAGAAGGGGTAAACCTATTTGGGCTGCTGAACTGTGGAAAGACATTGCTACCCGGATAAAGAATATGGTCGTAAAGGTATGCCATGTAGATGCTCATGTGCCCAAGAGTCGGGCTACTGAAGAACAGCAAAATAACCATCAGGTGGTCTGACCTGCCAAAATGGAGGTGGCTCAAATGGTCCTGGACTGGCAGAACAAGGGTGAATTATTTCTAGCTCGGTGGGCCCACGAGACCTTGGGCCATCAAGGGACAGATGCAACATAGAAGTGGGCTAGAGACCGAGGCGTGGACTTAACTATGGGTGCTATTGCACAGGTTATTCACGACTGTGACACGTGTGCCATAATTAAACAAGCCAAGAGGATGAAACCACTCTGCGAGGAAGGGCGATGGCAAAAGTACAAATATGGGGAGGCATGGCAGGTTGATTATATCACCTTGCCACAATCTCGCAGTGGTGTTATGTGCTTACCATGGTGGAGGCAACCACGGGGTGGCTTGAAACATATGCAGTACCCCATGCTACCGCCCAAAACACCATATTGGGTCTGGAGAAACAAGTCCTGTGGCGACATGGCACCCCAGAAAGAATTGAGTCAGATAACGGGACTCATTTCAAGAATTCTCTTGTAAGTACTTGGGCCAAAGATCATGGCATTGAACTGCAGAAGATTGATCAGTTGAGGTGGTCCTGCCCAATCCAGCTCCCTTTGTACTCTTGAGAGAGATAAGGTCCCTGTTGTGCATGTAAAGAACACGTTGGGAGAAGCATTTTGGGTCTTCCCAGCTTCTGGAAAGGGAAAACCTCTCCTCATACTGTTTTTGCCCAGGGAGCTGGGTCCACTTGGTGGGTGATGCAGAAAAACAGGGATGTTCAGTTTATACCACAAGGGAATTTGGTGTTGGGGGAGTGTAGTCAGTAATTCCATGTATGTATGTATATATATGTGTGTGTGTGTGTGTGTGTGTGTGTGTGTGTGTGTGTGTGTGTGT
>JAPSGF010000223.1:182122-202485 GCA_035772895.1 Perdix hodgsoniae | reverse complement strand
GGGGCGCGGGGCGCTGCGCGTGGGCCGCGGCGCTGCGCGGTGGGAGCCGGGCAGCGGCTGCTGCGGGGTGCGGGGCAGCGCCGAGCCGCGCCGCCGTTCTGCCTCGGAGCCGCACCGCCGCCCGTCGCCGCTCGGCCCCCGCTGCCCCGAGGCCCGGCGACGCTCCGTGTCGCTGTGATGGGTGGCCGCAGGCCAGGGTCGCCGCCGGCCCACAAAGCGGCTTTCGGGCGCGCTGTGCCATATCTGAATCTCGGCCCGTCCAAACAAGCTCCCACGTGGCCCTTTTATCTCGGAGATACGGACGCGGTTATCGGCCCGCTCCGGACCCGGCTGCAGCAGTGCGGGGTTTTTCTGCCTTTCCAACTGCAGCGGGCAGAAAGCATTCCTGAAAAATCGGGGTGCTTTCGGAGGATGAAGTCGTTACTCCCCGCCCGCAGTTTCACTCCCTTGGTGCCCGCCATCGGGTTTGCACTGTTTTCTCCCCCACCCGAGGAGGTCGGGTCGAACAGCTGCATCACGCAGTGCCACGACAGCTGCCTGTGCAGATCTGTGTTTGCAGCCTCTGCTGCGTTTCGGATCACTAATTTGGAACCTCAGTGGGTTTGTTGTGCATCTCCCATAGCTTGGCTGAGGGAAACCAGCCTTGGTTCTCCACGTGCTGAAAGCTTACAACTATCTTGTTTTGCACACAGAGAAACAGACACGTCTGCCCAAAGAAGTTCTGCTCTCTGTGAAAGAAGTTGAAGCCTCAGCCAAGATTTGGGCCGACTGATCAGGTGAGGCTCTGGGGAGCCAGGTTCAAAGGGCAGAAGGGAGGGAGGGAGGCAGCAGACACACGGCAGGGGCCCAGCCCGACTCTCTGAGTCTCTGACCGTTTCCATTTCTCTTTTTTAGGTTTTCAGGTGTCTGTTTCCCTGCCCTTGATGTGACAATGACCAAGCTGGGGTTCCTTCGGCTCTCCTATGAGAAGCAGGACACGCTGCTCAAGCTCCTCATCCTGTCCATGGCAGCTGTGCTGTGTAAGTCTGCATGCAGGATCCCAGGAACTGCCTCTGCTCCTCCTTCAGTTCTTCCTTAGGTCTCCAAGCTCCCATCTGTCCTCAAAGTGTGACCCAAGTGCACGCTGTTATTCATTCAGTGTTGTTTCCTTTAAAAACTCATTCTTCTCTTCTTTGTGTTTACAGCTTTCTCCACAAGACTCTTTTCTGTCTTAAGATTTGAAAGTGTCATCCATGAATTTGACCCGTAAGTGCCTTCCCTCACCCTGTGGGTTTCCCTCTTTGGGATCAGTGGATGTTGGGTGCTGTTTGCAGGGCTGTGTTTGCTCTCAGCAGCCCGTGAGAAGTTTTCCAACCTGTGCCTGGACACAGAGGTGCTCGTGTTGTTGCAGGTACTTTAACTACCGCACAACCCGCTTCCTGGCAGAGGAAGGCTTCTACAAATTCCACAACTGGTTCGATGACCGAGCGTGGTACCCCTTGGGCAGGATTATTGGTGGAACCATTTATCCAGGTAGGCCAGCAGACTTTGGCTGTGCTAGAACACACTCTGTGCAATGCGGGGCTGCCAGGACGTGGATTTGGGAAAGCAGCAGCTCCCGTCTGTTCCATCCTTCCCACCTTTTTGGCTGCCCTGCTCCAATTGCAACCCACTGACGGTGCCACGTCCATCCCACAGGGCTGATGATCACCTCGGCAGCCATCTACCACGTGCTGCACTTCTTCCACATCACCATCGACATCCGGAACGTCTGCGTCTTCTTGGCGCCCCTCTTCTCTTCCTTCACCACCATTGTGACTTACCACCTCACTAAAGAGCTCAAGGTACAGGGAGGACCGTTTCAGCATTAGGCTTTATTCCTTTGAGGCGTAGCTGTGCGTGCAGGGCCGTGATCTGATGGTTCTCTTGCCCTCTGGCTGTGCTCCCCAGGACGCAGGCGCAGGGCTCCTTGCTGCTGCCATGATTGCAGTTGTGCCTGGGTACATCTCTCGTTCTGTTGCTGGATCCTACGATAACGAAGGTGAGTTTGTAGCACTCAGAGCAGGGAAACCTTTAAGAAGCCTGGTTCCTCTCTCTTGTGTGGGCTGTGGGGGACCACATAAGGAATCGCTGTTGCGCTAAAGGGCAGCTGGTGGAGCTAGAAACCACGTGAGCGTTCTGCTGTATAATGACATTGAGGTTACACTGACATTCAGGGTGATGTGAGCTTGCTCTGACCTTGCTGTGTCTCTCCACCCAGGTATTGCCATTTTCTGCATGCTGCTAACTTACTACATGTGGATCAAGGCTGTGAAAACTGGCTCTATCTATTGGGCAGCGATGTGTGCTCTTGCCTATTTCTACATGGTGAGCATTCCTTGTCCCAGCACCCAGATATCTGATAAATCTGTGCTTCTGGCAGCTGGGGCTGTTCAGCTGGGGCTGCCCTTTTTGGGGAGAGCACGTGATCCTAGGAAAATGAGACTTGCTGTTGGACCCCCCCATGCAGCCTGTCCAGCCCTGAAATTGGTATTTTTCATTTTTCTCTTGCCAGGTCTCCTCGTGGGGTGGCTATGTCTTCCTGATTAACTTGATCCCACTGCACGTCCTTGTGCTGATGCTGACTGGCCGCTTCTCACACAGGATCTATGTCGCCTACTGCACTGTGTACTGCCTGGGGACGATCCTCTCAATGCAGATCTCCTTTGTTGGCTTTCAGGTGAGGCCTTCGAGCACTGCTTTTCTTTCAAGAAATCCTCGAAGCTCCATTTTCCATGTTGATTTTTTCATGTGCATTCCTATCAGAATTAAGGCTGATTTGCAATTAGTCATGTCCACAGGGAGGGAATGGCTTCCTGTGACTTCAGCAAGTCATGACTTCAGCACTGATTTTGCTGAGGTCTGTTTTTGGAGTGACTCAGCTGCTGTTTCCTTGTGTCTGATCACATTCTCCCCTGCTTGCAGCCTGTCCTCTCCTCAGAACACATGGCTGCCCTGGGCGTCTTTGGCTTGTGCCAGATCCATGCCTTTGTGGACTACCTCCGCAGCAAGCTGAACCCACAGCAGTTCGAAGTCCTCTTCAGGAGTGTCATCTCCCTGGTTGGCTTTGTCCTCCTGACAGTCGGGGCTGTGCTGATGCTCACAGGTAGTTCAATTAATGGTGATCCCATGAATGGTGATGTTGCTGAGCACGTTTCATTGCTAGCTTTGTCTCTTTCCAATGCTTTGAATCGTAGAATCACAGAATCATTAAGGTTAGAAAAGACTTCAGTCACCAAGTCCAACCCCAGCCCACCCACTAGCCCCCCCTGAAGGGCACACCTTTTGTCAGTCGTGATTTCTGCATTATTGCTTGCACCATGTGGATTAGGTTGGGGAGAAATCTTTAGTGTAAAATCACACTTAATTTCCTTTTTAAAAAAAGAGTTTTGAGTAATGGAGATGTTAAAAGAGGTGCAGGATTGCTCATTTAGCTTTGCATGTTTCCCTTATGACAGAATCTGTTGCCATTGCTGGCTGTGCAAAGACTGATGCTGATTTTCTCCTCTCTGCTAGGGAAAATCTCCCCATGGACGGGGCGTTTCTACTCCCTGCTGGATCCTTCTTATGCCAAGAACAACATTCCTATCATTGCCTCTGTCTCAGAGCACCAGCCCACCACCTGGTCCTCCTACTACTTTGACCTGCAGCTCCTTGTGTTCATGTTCCCAGGTGAGCCCAGCCTTGTTGCAGTCAGACCCTCAGGCAGTCTCTGGGTTTATGACATCCTTGCAGTGTGCTGCATGTCTCCACCAGGTAGATTTTCTTTCAGGCTAAGGGGAACCTCACCTGTTTCTCTTTCCTCTTTGCAGTTGGTCTCTATTACTGCTTCAGCAATCTCTCGGATGCCCGCATTTTTATCATCATGTATGGTGTGACCTCCATGTACTTCTCTGCTGTAATGGTGAGGGCTGCTCTGGTTCGTGTGTTGTTGTGGGACTGAGCAGGACACAGCAGAACGATGAGATGATCTTAACAAGGCTGACTTTTTTTTCTGAACTCGTTGGTAATGGCTTTAAACTAAGGGTATGTTTAGGTTAGATGTTAGGAAGTTCTTCACCCAGAGGGCGGTGGGACCTGGCACTGCTGCTCAGAGAAGTGGGTGCCCCATCCCTGCAGGTGCCGAGGCCGGGCTGCGTGGCTCTGCTCAGCTCCCTGCTCCTGCAGGCTCTGATGGCTGTGCTGTTGCCTGCAGGTGCGGCTGATGCTGGTGCTGGCCCCAGTGATGTGCATCCTTTCCGGCATCGGCGTGTCTCAGGTGTTGTCCACCTACATGAAGAACCTGGACATCAGCCGGCCAGACAAGAAAAGCAAAAAGCAGCAAGACTCCACTTATCCCATCAAAAATGAAGTGAGTGCTGGGGCAGCTCGTGACTGTGGGGAAGGAGAGAGTTGTTGCCGTTCCTGCTGGGGACGGGAGGGAGGTGGGAGTGCTCTCTCCCCTCCTGCAGCGACACCTGTTTGCGCCCCCAGGTTGCCAGCGGCATGATCCTGGTGATGGCTTTCTTCCTCATCACCTACACCTTTCACTCCACCTGGGTGACCAGCGAGGCGTACTCCTCGCCCTCCATCGTGCTGTCAGCGCGTGGGGGGGACGGCAGCAGGATCATCTTTGATGACTTCAGGGAGGCTTACTACTGGCTGCGGCACAACACGCCGGAGGTAACGGCGCTCCGAGCCCGGCGGGTGCTGGTGCTCATCTGGGTGCTGACAGCCCGTGTGGTGTTTGGCTGCAGGACGCCAAGGTGATGTCCTGGTGGGACTACGGCTACCAGATCACCGCCATGGCCAACCGCACCATCCTGGTGGACAACAACACCTGGAACAACACTCACATCTCCCGTGTTGGGCAGGTAGGTGCTCCCACCCCGCGCCCACGGTTTGGAGCACTGTGGCACATCACAGCCATCGGGTCCCCCGCAGGCGATGGCCTCGACGGAGGAGAAAGCCTACGAGATCATGAGAGAGCTGGATGTGAGCTACGTGCTGGTGATATTCGGCGGCCTCACCGGCTACTCGTCCGACGGTAAGAGCCCGCAGCACCCTGCGCGCCCCCCACACACCCAGTGCTCACCCTCCGTCGTTTGCAGACATCAATAAGTTCCTGTGGATGGTGCGCATCGGCGGCAGCACAGACACGGGCCGGCACATCAAGGAGCACGACTACTACACGCCAACCGGCGAGTTCCGCGTCGACCGCGAGGGCTCCCCGGTGCTGCTCAACTGCCTGATGTACAAGATGTGCTACTACCGCTTCGGGCAGGTCTACACCGAGGCCAGTGCGTGTCCCGTGCCGCGCCGCCGTGTCCCAGAGCCGTGGGGCCGCGGTGGCACAGCGCTGCTTTCTGTCCCATAGAGCGGCCGCCCGGCTACGACCGCGTGCGCAACGCCGAGATCGGGAACAAGGACTTTGAGCTGGATGTGCTGGAGGAGGCGTACACCACAGAGCACTGGCTGGTCCGGATATACAAAGTAGGAGGCCGCAGCGAGCCCCGGCTGCGGGAAGGCGCCCCGCGCCGCCCCGTGTTACCGCAGGTTTCCTCTCTTGCAGGTGAAGGATTTGGACAACCGCGGCTTGTCGCGGACGTAGAGCCCTGCGCTGCCCAGCCTTTGCCTGTGAAGCAGAAATATTTTTGGATTTTCTGTTTTTTGGGGGGTTGTTTTTTGTTGTTGTCGTTCTGTTCTCCTTTTTGGTTTTTTTTTTTATACCATTCATCAGTGCGGGGGGTGATGGGTGCCCCCACCTCCGCCGCGTGCCGGGGGTTTTATATCACACGCCGAGCAGCCACCAAATCAGAAGTCACGGCTTTACCGGAGGTCGATTAAAGGCGAATTACCGACGTCTGCCTTTTTCCCTCGGTTGCGCTCGCTCTGCTCTCCCCGCTCGGCCCCACCGGGGCTCCGCGGCAGGTCGGACCCGCGCCGTGCGCGGCCTCCGGGCGCTTCGGGCGGGGCTTCGGGGGGGGGGGGGCGGGGCTTGGGGGCGGGGCTTCGGCTGCGCGCGCGGCGGGGGGCGGGGCGCGCGGCGCTGGCGGGAACGGGCGGCGCGGGCCGAGCCGTGCGGGGCGGCGCGGGATGGCCGTGCCGTTCGTGGAGGACTGGGACCTGGTGCAGACGCTGGGAGAAGGCGCCTACGGGGAGTGAGTGCGGCGGGGCCGGGGGGGGAGGGGGCGGAGTCTCGGAGCGACGCGGAGCGGCCTTTGCGTGCCGCTCTCCCCGCGTGCGTCCCGCACCTCCCCGCCTGCACGGCGCGGGCACCGCGTGCGGACCGCTCGGCCACTGCGGTGCCTGCGCGCATCTCCTCCCCTCTGCGCGCCCGCTTTGTGGCCTTCTCTTGCCCGGCGCGCGGCCGCTCCGTGCCCGTTGCGTGCCGGCCGTGCGCCGCTAAGCGCTCCCTGCTGGGGCGCTGCGCCCCGCGTGTGCGGGCGTTGCCTGCCCGGTCTGTGCCCGCACCGCACACCCGCTGCATCGCCTCTGCTTGCCCTGATGCACACCTGTGCTGCGCCCGGCCCCCCCCTCCTGGCCGTGCGCTGCAGGGTGCAGCTGGCCGTGAACCGCCGCACCGAGGAGGCCGTGGCCGTGAAGATCGTGGACATGAAGCGCGCGGCCGACTGCCCGGAGAACATCAAGAAGGAGATCTGCATCAACAAGATGCTGAGCCACGAGAACGTCGTCAAGTTCTACGGGCACCGGCGCGAGGGCGCCACGCAGTACCTGTTCCTGGAGTACTGCAGCGGCGGGGAGCTCTTCGACCGCATCGGTGCGCGGCGGGGCGCAGAGGGGCTCCCCGCAAACCGCGGCGGGGTGGTGCCCCGTGTGCGGCCGGGAGCCGCGGCTGCTGTCCTCACTCCTTGCTGGTGTTGCAGAGCCGGACGTCGGGATGCCGGAGCCGGAGGCGCAGCGCTTCTTCCAGCAGCTGATTGCCGGTGTGGTGAGTGGGGGGGGCGGTGCCGGGGGAGCCGCGGCGCTCCGTGGTGGCAGCGGTGACCCCCGTCCCACCCGTAGGTGTACCTGCACAGCATGGGCATCACGCACCGCGACCTCAAGCCGGAGAACCTGCTGCTGGACGAGCGAGGTGTGCTCCCCACCTCGACTTCCTGCCGCGTTTGATCACTTTAACTTAACCGCTTCTATTCGTTTTCCCCCCAGACAACCTGAAGATCTCCGATTTCGGCCTGGCCACCGTCTTCAAGCACAACGGGCGCGAGCGGCTGCTGAACAAGATGTGTGGCACCCTGCCCTACGTGGCCCCCGAGCTGCTGCGGTGCCCCGAGTTCCGTGCGGAGCCCGTGGACGTGTGGGCCTGCGGCGTGGTGCTGACTGCCATGCTGGCGGGAGGTGAGCGCGGGGGCACACGGGATGCGTGTGGGGGTGTGGGGTATAGGTGGGGTACATAGGAGTGCCTATGGGGCGCGTAGGGGAGGTGTGATGTGCAGGGTGGGGGTGGCACTCGTGAGAATCAAAAGCCACGTGTGGAGCAGAGCAGCGATGCCTCGCGTGGGAGGTTGCAGCGGTGTTGCAGGGGATGTTTTGCACAGAGCGGTGCTGCTGCACGCTGTGCACCTTGGCACGTGGCGTCCTTCTGAAAGCAAACTGGAAAGGCAGCGTTCCTGCCTGCCTTTGCCAATCTCTTGTGCCACCCCTGCCATCACCTCTCCCGCAGAGCTGCCCTGGGATCAGCCCAGCGACAGCTGCCAGGAGTACAGCGACTGGAAGGAGAGGAAGACCTACCTGGCACCCTGGAGGAAGATCGACTCCGCGCCGTTAGGTACACAGCTGGAGGCAGCGGTGCCCCCCACCGCCCCGCACCTCCTACATGAACCCCATTCCTTACAGCACTGCTGCACAAGATCCTGACCGAGAGCCCCACGGCTCGCATCACCATCCCCGACA
This sequence comes from Perdix hodgsoniae, assembly GCA_035772895.1. Classification (NCBI taxonomy): domain Eukaryota; kingdom Metazoa; phylum Chordata; class Aves; order Galliformes; family Phasianidae; genus Perdix; species Perdix hodgsoniae. The sequence goes on along the minus strand of JAPSGF010000223.1, from coordinate 194,574 downwards.
TCAAGAAGGACCGCTGGTACTGCCGGCCCCTGAAGAAGGGTGAGGACTGCGGGGCAAACCGCGTTTCCTGCCTGAGCTGTGCGCACTGCTGGGCTTTCCTTGTTTTGCAGGCACGAAGCGCAGCCGCGTGTCCTCAGGTGGCGTCACCGAATCCCCCGGCGCCCTCCCCAAGCACATCCGCTCGGACACAGACTTCTCTCCTGTGAAGGGTGCCCTGGGGTGAGCGGGCTGCACGCTCACCTGCTGCATGCTGCCTTTCTGCAGTGCAGGAGTGTCCTTCTGCATTGCAGCAGCTGGCGCAGACCAGCTCGATGCACGCACAGCCCCACACTCGTCCTTTCCCTACTTGTGCATGCAGAACCCTGAAGAGGTACAGCCCTGTCAGCCACCCTTTGGTAATCTCGTCTGCTTGCCTTGCAGTGAGGACAAGGCGAGTTACTCCACATCACAGCCTGAGCCCGGCACTGGCGGCGCACTGTGGGACAGCAGCACAGGCAGCATCGACCGCCTGGTGCAGGGCATCAGCTTCTCACAGCCTGCCTGCCCCGAGCACATGCTGCTCAACAGCCAGCTGCTCGGCACGCCAGGCTCCTCCCAGGTGCGTATCTGTGCAGTGTTTGTAATGCCAGGATGCAACCTCACAGCCTTTGGGGTGCAGCTTTGCAGTATTTCTAATCCTAAGGGGCTGCTTTGCAATACCAGAGGTGCTGCTTTGCAATATATACCACCTTAGGTTGCAACTTCACAACGTTTGCAGTCAGGGTGCTACTTTGCGATATTTGGGACGGCATTCTGCAGCATCTGTAGTATCAGATCTGACACATTTATAACTCTTGGGGTGCAACTTTGCAATGCTGATAATGCTAGGGATGCAGGTTTGCAATGCCTAAAACGTTTGGGGTGCAGTTTTGCAGGACCAGGGATGCTATTTCCCACTGTTCTGTAGCACCAGCATGCAGCTCGCAATGCTTACCACGAGGGGGTGCGACTTGCTAATATTGCACGAGGACGTGCAGTACCAGGGGTACAACTTGATGCACCTTCAGGCTGTGGGGCTGCACGGACCGCTTTGCATCCACGCAGTGGGGCTGAGGCGCGGGGTGCGGGCACAGCACTGCACTTTGTGGTGTTCCTGATGCATCCTGTGCTGCAGAGCCCATGGCAGCGCCTGGTGAAGAGGATGACGCGCTTCTTCACCAAGCTGGACGCCGACGGCTCCTACCGCAGCCTGAGGGATGTGTGTGAGAAGATGGGCTACGGCTGGAAGCAGAGCTGCACCAACCAGGTGGGGTCGGGCCGGGGGCTGCGGGGATGGGGCTGAGCCCCCCTGACGCCGTGCTGTGCCCCTGCAGGTCACCATCTCCACCACGGACCGGAGGAACAACAAGCTGATCTTCAAGGTGAACCTGCTGGAGATGGAGAGCAGGATCCTGGTGGACTTCCGCCTCTCCAAGGTGGGTGCTGGGGGGCGCAGAGCAGCTCGCGGTGGGTGCACATCGCTGGGGGCTGCTGGGGGGCGCTGACTGCTCTCCCCATGCAGGGCGACGGGTTGGAGTTCAAGCGGCATTTCCTGAAAATCAAAGGCAAACTGAGCGACGTCGTCAGCAGCCAGAAGGTGTGGCTGCCCCCACCCTGAGCCCCTCCTCCTCCTCCTCCTCCCCACCCCGTGGGGCTCCCATACCCCCCAGCAGAGCTGTGCTCCCCGGGCAGCGCTATGGGACGGCCCGGCTCTGCGCCCGCTGCGGCTTTGATGGGTTCAATAAAGCTTGGGATCACAGCTCAGCTCTGTGCCACCTTAGGGGCGTTCCGGGCGCAGCGCCAATTTGGAGCAATCTCAGCCCGGTGCTCCATTCACTCCGGAGCCGACCGATGGTGCAGAGGGCTCTCCTCTGAGCTCTGTGGCTCCATCCGGAGCTGTGGGGGCAGCTCGGGGTCCTCCCCTCTCCCTGCCCTCTCCCAGGGCGGCAGCTGCCCCCCTCCCAGCCTCTCTAATTGCTTTTCACAGCGCTAACGAGCCCGGAGCTGCCAGGGGTTGTTAGCGCTGGAGCGAGAGGAGCGCAGGGATTAACCCAGGGCAGCACCCCCCCTTCCACCTCCCCCCCAAAAAAGAGCATCCCCCAAACCCCGCGCCGAGACGCACATCGGTACCACTGGGCCCCAAACCCACCGATCCCACTGCTGGCTCCAGTTACTGAGTTGGAAAAAGCCTCTTTCTGTTGTTTTCCCCTTTTTCCAGTGGGAGCCCCCCCTTCGGCCGAGCAATTAACGGGGCCTTTTGGGGTTTTTTAATTGCATATTTATATTGCAGCCAGGAACGAGACCCCGGCAGCGGGCGAGGGGCAGCAGGAAGACGCCGCCTCGACCCCGTGTGCTTTTCAGCCGGGATTAAGCGCCGTTAATTGTCCCAGAGATCACAGACTGCGCCCGGGGATAATTAGGCTGAATGCGGGCTTTTCTGGTTCAGTCCCCTGGGGGCTCCTGGTGGGCACGGATTTGGGTTTCCAGGCAAAAAGGAGCTTGGGAGCACCTTTAGAGTGAGGATTTTGGGGGTGGGGGTGGAGAACTGGGGGTTGTGTTGTGCAGAACCTCCCACAGCTCATTGCAGCAGTGAGAAATTGGTCCTATGTGCAGGAAAGGTTTCTCTTCCAGGGGCAAATGGGTCCTTTGGTTCATCCCCCACAGCATTTTGCTTTGCCAGTTGCCTACCCCTGTTCTGGGGGTCACAGGGGTGTCCCATGGGTTTGAGCATCGAGCATCACTATGGGCGATTGTGGTAAGCCTTTAGTAACCATGTAGTAACTTGTCGGTAAACCTTTTGTCCCCTATACAGGGCTCTTACAGCGGATGCAGGATTTAGGATGCTGATGTTAGGATGTAGATGTGGGTTTTATGGTGCAGGTGCAGGACGTGGGATCCAGCAGGTTCGGGATCTGGGGTGCAGAGCTGGGAAAGGGAATTTAGGCTTAGGGTACAGACACAGGACAGGTGGTAGGAGAATGGGACGCAGATGCTGGACACCAGATTCAGGGTGTGGGGTGCAGAGTCGGGATGCAGGACAGGGGATGCAGCAACAGAAGCCAGATATAGGTGCAGGACAGCAGGTGCAGGACGTAGGACAGCGAGTGCAGAAGGAGGATTTGGGACACAGATGTGGGATGTAGGCGCAGGACAGGGCTGCTCCATCCCCAGAGAGCCCCAGACTGCGGGGCCGGGAGGTGGGCAGTGCCGGTGCCCAGGGAGCAGATGCAGGATCGCTCTGTGCCACGCGCCCGGCCGGCGCTGGGATTTCCCTGTTTGTCCCCATCTGGGCAGCAGAGCCTGGCCACATCTGCCCACCAGATGTGATGGGGCCACACCTCGGGGGTGGGTGGGAACCTCCCTGCTCCCCCCCCCCCAGGACCTCCGCAGCCATTGCGGAGATGGGCTGCATGCGGCGCGGGGTGCGGGGCTGGGATGGGATGGAGGAGGGCGATGTGGGGCGCAGCTCTGAGGCGCGGATGCAGATCCAGGATGGGGCGTGCAGAGTCTGGGAGCAGCACGGGGGGTTTTGCGTGGATAAAAGCTGCAAAGGTCCCCCAAAACGTGGGGTCGGCCCCACAGCCGTGGGCAGGAGAAAGGAGGAAAAAGCAAAATGCTCGAAAAAGGTGAAAGCCTCCCAAACGCTGAGGTCATTTCTTGGCGAGGAAGTGGGCTCGGCTCGAAGTGCCTCCAGGTCTATTTAATATCAGCAGACACATTCCTGGGCAGGGCGGGGAGAGCCCCAAAAACCCCCACAGCTCACAGCTCCGGGACAGCGCTGAGCAGCGGCAGAAGGAGCACAGAAATGGGACGAATGCCCCCAGATGGTGGGAACTGAAGCTCTGAGTGGGATTTTGGGGGACGGGGAGGAAAGGTGCCCATGGAACCCCCAACACGGGGGGCCCACGGTGCTGCGCTGGAGCAAAAAGGGGAAAACCCCGTTAAAATAACGTGTCCCCCCCGTCCCACAGCCACCCTGCAGAGCTGCCAACATCCCACACGTTCTGAGGGTTTTGGTGACGGCGGTGTTTATTTTGCTAAACCTCACAAACCCATAATTGGGGGCAGGGGGGGGGTTGTTACTGAAGGGCTGAAACAAAAGAAGCGAAAAGGGATGGAAGTGCAGCTGGAAAGTGAGGCTGGGGCTGCGTGTGCAGAGCAGCTGCCGGCAGGGATGCCCCGAAATCAAGGTGCAAACAGTGGCAGAGGTGCCCTGCTGGGGGTAAGGAGCGTTTGGGGCATTTCTGCAATGGAGGCAGTGGGGCGATGCTCCGGCTGGGGGATTTCATGGTGCTCACATTCCTCCCGTCAGCAGGATTTACACCACAGCACCAGCAGAAATCCCAGGTCAGTGCAGCATTGCTCCCTGTGTCAGCTGTCTGCACTGCGTGGGGCAGTGGCCAGGAGGGCTGCCTGCAGAGCGTGGGGATGCCTGCAGCCTGCAGGGGGTTTTGCAGCAGTTCGTGGGGATATTTGCATCCTGTGGTGGCGTTTCAGCTTGCAGGGATGTTTGCAGAGCACAGGGATGCTCGCAACTTGCAGGAATGCCTGCAGCACATGGGGATGCTTGTAGTGCACAGGAATGTTTGCATGGTGCAGGGATGTGTGTGGCATGCAGGGATGTTTGCAGGGCTCTGCAGGTCCCACAGGTGCTAGCAGCACCTTTTTAGCCTTGCCTCTTCTCCGTGCCTCAGTTTCCCCTCCCCGAGAGCAGGCACAGCACCGGAGCTGTGGGACTCAGCTCACTGCTGCCTGCTTCCAAACAACGTCTGTGTGTGAGGCAGGTGAGGGCTGTGAGCAGCAGCAACGTGTGCTGAGGAATTTCTTTTCCAAGGTGCCAAAATGGGCCCTGCAGAGCCTTTTCTCCCCAACCACATCCCCAGGCTGCAATGGAGCTCGCTCTCCCTTTCTCGCCACTGCAGCACTCAGAGGGGCTGCTGCTTGCCAGATGCGATAAGGAAAGGTTTGGCTGAAGCTTGAAAAGTGGAGGGGGGGAAAAAAAAAACAACGATAATTAAAAATAAATAAATAAATAAAAGAGAAGCGAAGCAAATTCCTTGGCAAATCAAAGTGTGGTGCGTGCGGAGCACAGAGCGTCCGTCCTGATAAGGGATGAGGGCTGTGGGAGGAGGGGAGGCAGCCCATGGCTGCTGCTTGGGGTCAGGGAAGCACCCGCCCTGCAGCCCAGGCTGTGCCTCAGTTTCCCCACCCTGCGAATGCTGCAAAGGGTTAAAGCTCAGCGGGTGAAATACCTTGGAGGGGTTAAACAGGGCGATTTTTCTGCTGGGTTTTATCCAAAACATATGTTTTTGCCACTATTCGAGTTATCTGGGATATTTCCTGCGTGTTTGCTCCTATGGCAACCGGCCCAGCATGAAAGACCTATTTACTGGGCCCTGGGATAAGGCAGGGCCATGTGTTGTCAATTTGGAAGGCTCCTTCCCCTCCAATCTGTCTCCAGCCCCCCGGCTCGGCCAGGGAGAGGCAGCGGGTGGGGGTGGGATGGGCTCTGCAGGGTGGGTCGGAGGCCCATCAGAGAGAGGTGGAGTTGAGGTTCCTTCACTATCGCTTTGAGGTTCTTCAGGAGCTGCAGATGGGCACAAGCAGGCTGTAACGTTGGGGTGAGGCCCTTCGGAGAGGTGGAGATGGGCGCTCAGCCTGCAACGCTGGTTTGTGTCCATCAGGGGACAGAAGGATGAATGCAAGCAAGATACAGCCCTGTCTGGAAGTCCTTCAGAGACTGGGGTGGAGACAAGTGAACTACAACACAGATCCTTCAGGGAGCCCAATGGGCACCAATAACCTAAGACAGTGGTTTGACATCTATCTGAGAGCTGAGGATTGACGTAAGTGACCTACATCACTGCTCTCAGGTCCTTCGGGAGCAAAAGATGGAGCCAAGGGGCCTTCAACGTCAGTCTGAGGTCCATTGGGGTACAGGGATGGAGGCAAGCAACACACATCACTGCTCTGCGGGCTGCCCAAGAGACTGGGCTGGAGATGGGGCCTCCAGCGCGGGTCTGGGATGTCACCAGCAGCGCAGCAGGAAGCCGGGCTGCTGCCAAGCAATCCAGCATCCATCCCAGAGCCCAGCACTGCGGCTCACCCCAGGCATGGGGCAGGAGGGTCCTGGGAGGAGCAAAGGCTCCTCAGATCCTCAAAGCTGCCACGAGGTCTGATCCCCCTTCAGCACGTCTGGACTCCTTTTGGGGTCGCCCCAGTGCCCCAGGAGCCCCAACACTGCCTGGGACCACTCTGAGCTCCCTCCTGGGCAGCTGCAGCCAGGCAGGAGCAGACACGGTGTGGGACAGAGGATCTGCAGTGCTTCACCCCCCAGGACTCCCACACTGCTATTTCTGATGAAAAAGCCCAAAGAGAAGATCATTTTTTTCCCTCCCCCACGTTTTGCAGGAGTGACCCTTCCTCCCTCCCTCCCACCGGCCGCTCGGCGCTGCCTCACCGTATTTCTTTTTAACACACACACGAAAATAAAGGCTTTCGGCCAAAATAAACCTTCTCTATGAAAATGTGCGTTTGGGTCAAAAAGCCACTTTGCACTGGGAAAAAAAGAAAAACGAAAAAAAGTAAAAAGTAAAGAAACCCCCTTAAGTGCACGGCTGGCAAAGCTCCGAGGGAGACATAATATCGTATAATATCATTTGCAGAGTGATGCGGGGGGGAAGGATGGAGGAACAGAGCGAGCCCCCGAAGCAGAGCGGGTGGGACAGGAGCTGCTCCCCGTGCAGCCAGCCCTGCTCGCACCGCGTTCGTTTCCAGCACGGAGGTTGGCCAAGGATGGAGATGCCCTCGGGGGGGGGCGGCGCTCCCTCGCGATGCTCGCAGGCTGCGCATCCCCTTCCAAAAAGCTGCCTTATCCCCCACCAAGCTGGCTGGGGAGATGAGGAAATTGCCTCCTTTCCCGTTTCCCCAACCCCGGAGGAGACAAGCGATCGTTTGAAGGCGGCTCTTCATTTCCTGCCCCGCGCTTCAAAGCGCTGAGGGCCGGGGGGGGGGGGGGGGGCGGTGGAGGGGGGTGCATCGCACGTGGCCGCGGCTCCCCGGGCGACGGCGGGTCCGGCGGAGCAGAACTCCCTGCCAAGGCAAACATTGGCTTCAGAAGGAGTTTTGTCTCTTTCTTTTTTCCTAAAAATGCCAAGTTTTTGTTCACTGGAGGAGGAAAGTGGGCTTTGCTTTGTTTCCATCCCGCCTCTGTTCTTGCAGCAGGACCACAGGGCAGGTGCAAAGGGGCTTTCAGACTTTCACCCTCACCCCTGTTGGGCACCCTGTGCCCCCCCCCGCATGTCCCCCATATCCTTCACCCCTAGAGATGATGGAACACAACGTGCTGGGAGGGGGCTGTGCTCAGCAGGGGCTGCAGCAGAGCAGGGAATTCCCTGTGCCTGGGTGTGGGCCAGCAGGAGACCCTGGGGCATGGCGGGGTGTCAGAGCTCTTCCCTGCCCTTCCCCCTCTTTCTGCTTCTCCTCCTCCATCTTCCCTTCCTTCTCCATCTCCATTTCCATCATTCCCTCTCACCACCTCCTCCTTATCTCTGTCTCTTCTCTCTTCATCTCTCTCCTCTCCTTACCTTGTCTCTTCTCATCTCCTCACCTTCCCTTCCCACGCTGCTCCCACCTGAGCCCCCCCACCTCCCACCCGCTCCACTCCACGCCTCACTTTCCCCTCTTGTTGAGCTCCATCAGTGATGCCACCCAACACCACCTCCACAAACAAAGAGCCCGTGGACCACCCCAGGCAGGAGAAGACCCCCACATGGAGACCCATTGCATCCCCAGGGCTGCCTGCGATGCACTGACAAATCCTGCAGCACAGCGCTCTGAGAGCAGCTGTGTTTTCCTAGGCATCTGCGATGTGACTGATAGGGTTTTACTGCTACCACAGAAGCTGTTCACGCATAAATGTTACACGAAGGTTTACAGATTTTTCTGTCCCTGATATTGACCTTAATGTGGCTAAAGAGGACTTGAAAAGGTGACATATTTCAGACCAAAAGCTCTCACTGGCAGGAAAATGCGCTGGGTGTCAAGTGCTTAAAAAGCAGAGGAAGATGGAAGCCACAAACCTTGTGACCCTGCAGCCTTCACCTGTCCCCAAAGCAGCCTGTCCACCCAGCGAAGCCAGGATCATGCCATGCCCTTCCCAGCAGTGCCCCTTAACCCTCCCTGCTGGAGCCCCTCTAGAGGTGACTGGGAATTTGGGGACAAGTGAAGTGGGATGGGGAGCTGGGGACCAGGACAAGGTGATGGGAATCAGGATGAAGTGCCTGGTGGGGACTGGGACAAGGGAAGTGGGCTGGGGACTGGGAGGAGATGCCCATTAGGGACTGGGATGAGTTGATGTGGACTAGGATAGGGGGATGGGGACCAGGATGAGATACTAAGGGGAACCAGGGCAAGAACCTGCTGGGAACGGGGTGATGGGGACCAGGACAAGATATTGGCTGGGAAAGGAATGAGGGGGTGAGGGGACAGGAGGACAAGGTACTTGCCGGGAACAGAGTGACAAGGACCTGGATCCACTGGGGACCAGGCCAGGGCAACACGGAGCATCTCCCACCCTCATCCTCCCACGCTGACCCCACATCTACCGCCCACCCCCACCTGCCAGCCCCTCCTCCCCCGCCCCCGCTGCCCCCCGGTCCCCATCCCGGCCCGCAGTGCCCCGAGGACACCGCTGTGGGGCCGCGCAGCTCCCGCGGAGTGGGAGCGAGGAGGGTTGGAGCGCGGGGCGCTGCCGGCTCAATGGCGGGGCCTCGCTCCCACGAGTGCATGAAAGGCCCCCTGTCCAAACGGCATTAGACGCGCTGCGAAGGCTCATTCCCGATCGGTCACGCTCCGAGGCGCAGCTGCAGCCCCCGGCCGCGGGAGCCGAGGATGCTCCGGGGCTTTGTTTGGGCAGCCCCGCTCCCGGGAACCGTGACAGGACGATCGGATTACGGAGCAGCCGGAGAAAAGTCGCCCTCGCTGTGAGCAGAGGGGGGAACGCATCCCCCGCCCCGCCGAACGCTGAGCTACCTGCCTGCTGCCATCGGGACCGAACAAAGCCGACCCCACAATGCCGGGCTGGGTTGGGAGGGGTTGGGTAACAGCCCCGTTCATGACGGGTTCGCTCGCTGCCCTTCTGCTGGATGGGGATGTAGCACAGCCCGTGGGGAAGGGCGAGAAGGGGTCAGTGTGGAACAGAGACCCCCAAGAGGAGACGGATTCCGTGGTCCCAGCTGCGGTGTGGGAGCAGGGCAGGTGCCCCCGTTGCCCATTTTTGGGATGCCAGCATGGGGCACTGCGGGATGCAAGAGCCGAACCCCAGAAGGGCGCACGGGGGGCAACGCTCGGCCAGGAGGAAAGCCTGCCCTGAGGAAGCTGAGCAACAGGAAAAGGTGACAGCAGCACAGCCCAGCAGCTGAGTCAGCAGCAAGAGGGACAGCGCCGAGGTTGGGCCGCCCAAAGCCACCCAAACCTGGCGAGAACCCGCAGAGGTTGCTGGGTCACCGGGCCGGTTATGAACCCGCCGGCAGACAAAGCCGGCAGCCCGCGGCGGAGCCCAGCGCTCCTATTTGCATCTTTGCAGAAGGGATTAGCGGAGCCCCGTTGTCCGGGTGTCACTCGGCGCCTTTGAAAGCAGATGACTTCATCCGCTTTCATGGCCCTGCCGCCTTCCAGTAATTAGATTTGCTCCCGACGGGGTGAGGATGCCGGCCAAATTTTGCTCCCCTTTCGCGAGCAGTTTGGTTACGGGTCCGGCGCTGGTCCCGCTGTAGGAAACCCCAAAATACGGCAGGCGCTGCGCTGGGCGCGGGGCGCACGGAGCCGCGTCGGGTCCCTGCATGGCGCCCGTGCTGCGGCCACGCGTGCAAGGCGGCAGCGTCACCTCCGGAGCTGCTGGGTCACTGCGAGGATTTGGGGTGGAAACGGCTCGGCGCGGGGATGGCTGCAGTTTTACGCATCCTCGTGCACGGCCCCGAAAGCCCCCCGGGCCCCGCCGGGGTTAATTCACTCGGCGCACCGCTAACGGGCGTAGCTTGTCCTTAATGAGCAGCTCATTTGAATCCATGCAAAGTACCAGGGAGCATGGAGACATGCTAATTAAAGTGACTGCTGCTCCGTAATTAAGCAGCAATTCCCCCCCAAAGAGGGCTTTCTCATGCAAATACCGCCCGCTTTGGGTGATGTAAGGGCTGCGGCGGCAGCTGGGTCTCCCTAATGGGCTCGGGGGGCATCGATGTGGCAAAGCAGAAGAAAAGGAGCAAATTTCACCATTCCCCGCCCAATCCTCCTCCTGCGGGGGCTGCTGGGGGCGGCGGGGCCACAACGGCACGCGGCGAACCCACCGGGCTGCTTCCGAGCTCAGCCTTGCGCTTCCCTGTTGTTTTTTCCCCGCAAAGAGTAATTATCCCCTCTGGATGCCGAGAGCCCTGCTCGGTTTTGTTTTCAAATCCTGGCGTGATCGCAGCGTGACGAAGCGCATCTGGTTTTTATACGAGTGGGAAATGCTTTCTAATAATCTCTGCGACAGCTTAAATAATGGGAACGTGGAGGCATCCCGGCGGGCCGGGCCGTGCGAATGGCGAGGCGGGGCGAAACGGCGCGACCGCCTCCAGTGCTTGGGCTGCTCCCACTGCTCACCTTATTCCTAGGGCTGACTTTGTTCCCAATCACTTCTATATTAGAGTCGCGGAATTTGAGGGCTGCTGCTGGACGGGCCATCTTCCATTGGGGCCACCATCTTCCATTGGAGTCATCATCTTCCATTGGGGCCACCATCTTCCATTGGGGCCTCATCTTCCATTGGGGTCATCATCTTCCACTGGGGCCATCTTCCATCACAAACACCTTCCATCACGGACATCTCCCACCATGGCCACCTGGGGACATCTGCCATCACGGACAGCTTCCACCCATCAGGGATGTCCGTCACAGCCATTTTCTACCATGGCCATCTGCTATCAGGGCTGTCTTCATCCCTTTTATTGAGCTCCCCAGTCACCCAGAGATGTATCTGAGATTGAGCCCATGGCACCTCTGTCACCAAAGCCTTGTGGTGGCACCCAGGCTCCTCCCACGTTCCCAACCCATGGCTATGCTCCAGCTCCGTCCCTTGGAGCAGAGGACAGCCTTCGGTCCCCCCATGTCCCTGCCCACAGAAGGCACACACGTAAGCAGCGTTCCTCCCCCGCTCTGGCAGTCTGGGGACACGGAGTGCTTTTCGTCATTTCTCCCTTTTTGCCCTTGTGGAAATAATGACGTCCTGCAGGAAACCTCTGCAGGGACAAAATTAGGGCTGGTAAACACCGGGTAGCGGAGCCCGCTGGCCTGCTGGGTTTGCCCAAAGACCCACAGACTGAGAGGCCCTTTGACGGGAAGCCCTTCGTGGGCACCAATCCCATCCCCACGCAGCCATCAGCACAGCTGGGCCGGGAGGGATGGAGAGCCGGGGCTGGGGAGCAGCACAGGAGCCGGGACGCCCCACTCCGGAGTTTAATGCCAAAGATTAGGTCTAATGCTTGGCAATTTAGTAAGCTGTTAATATTAAATTACGCTGCAAATGATGGGAGCTTCCCGAATGCTTAATGTGATCTTCTTGCGGTTTGCGCTTGGACGCGCTCCAAGCCCAGATAAGCCCACTTTTGTTGGTTTTAGCACTGTCTGCCCAAGCAGAGCTTTTTTCCCCGCTGTTATCAGTTGGAGGATCGTGCACAGAGCATGTGTGCAGCGTGGAGGAGCGTTTCCAGCCCCGCGCTCTGGGAAGGCTCAAACAACTCCCCCTGCCCTGCCCTGCACGGCTCCGTGCCTTCGTGCCGCTTTAAGGGCTGCGGGGGCAGAGGTGAGCCGTGCAGCGGAGGGGCGTGCAGCAGGTCCTGGGGGTGCGTGAACAGCCCTGGATTGCAAAGCCCTTTGCGCAGGGGAATGGAGATGTGCGGGTAATGTTTGCACGGGGGAAGTTTGCGCAGCGCTCAGGCACGCATTTTTCATGCAAACAAGCTCTCGCTCGCACGGGGCGCGGAGAGGTGTGCAGCGCACGGCGAGCTCTGTGCGCACACAGCTGTCGCACAGCGCTCAGGAATGCACGTCTCACGTTTGCACGAAGCTCCCGACGGGGCACCCGCACACGCAGCGCGCGGCCAGAGCCCGCACGGCGACGCTCCACGGGTGCAGCCGCCGCACGGCGCTCGGGAACGCGGCTTCACGTCGCAGCCAAGCCGGGCGCACGGAGCTCTGCGCAGCGGTCGCACGGCTTCGGCCGCTCACGGCGCCCGCGGCGCTCGGCAGCAAAACGCCCCACCTGCACGAGGCGCGGCGCTGCTCGCACGGGGAAGTTTCGCGCGGGGGAAAAGCCGCCCGGGCACCGCGCCTCGTGCACGCGCCCCGCGCGCCGCCCCTCCCGCTCAGCCGCCCGCGGGCGCGCGCGCCCCTCCCAC